>PVIY010042969.1:0-20621 GCA_004026745.1 Myrmecophaga tridactyla | reverse complement strand
CCCAATCAAAGGAACAAACCAACAATTCAAATGAGATACAGGGGCTGAAAAAATTAATTCAGAACATGTGAAGAGACATGGAGAACCTCATCAAAAACCAAATCAATGAATTGAGGGAGGATATAAATAAGGCATGGAATTAACAAAAAGAAAAAATGGAAAGTCTGAAAAAACAAATCCAAGAACTTATGGGCATGAAACGCAGAGTAGAAGAGATGAAAAAGCAATAGAAACCTACAATCATAGATTTTGAGAGGCAGAAAATAAGATTAGTGAACTGGAGGATGGAACATCTAAAATCTGACAAGAAACAGAAACTATAGGGGGAAAAAATCGAAAAATACGAGCAGGGACTTAGGGAATCAAATTACAATATGAAGCACACAAATATACATGTTGTGGTTGGCCCAGAAAGAGAAGAGAAGGGAAAATGAGGAGAAAAACTAATGGAGGAAATTATCACTGAAAATTCCCCAAGTCTTATGAAAGACTTAAAATTACAGATCCAAGAAGTGAAGTGTACCCCAAAGAGAATAGATCCAAATAGATGTATTCCGAGACACTTACTAATCAGAATGTCAGAGGACAAAGAGAAAGAGAGAATCTTGAAAGCAGCAAGAGAAAAGCAATCCATCACATACAAGGGAAACCCAATAAGGCTATGCATAGATTTCTCAGCAGGAACCATGGAGAGAAGAAGACAGTGGGATGATATATTTAAATTATTGAAAGAGAAAAACTGCCAACCAAGAATTCTCTATCCAGCAAAACTGTCCTTCAAAAATGAGGGAGAAATTAAAACGTTCTCAGACAAAAAAATCACTGAGAAGATTTGTGACCAAGAGACTGGCTGTGCAAGAATACTAAAGGGAGCACTAGAGACATATACAAAAAGACAGAAGAGAGTGGTGGAGAAGAGTATAGAAAGGAAGACTATGAGTAAAGGTAAAAAAAAAAAAAACAGGAAAATTAGATATGACATAAAAAATCCAAAAAGCAAAATGGTAGAAGAAAGTACTACCCATACAGCAATAACACTAAATGTTGATGGATTAAACTCCCCAATCAAAAGACATAGACTGGCAGAATGGGTTAAAAAACAGGACCCATCTATATGATGTCTACAGGAAACACATGTTAGACCCAAGGATAAACATAGGTTGAAAGTGAAATGTTGGGAAAAGATATTTCATGCAAATAACAACCAGAAAAGAGCAAGGAGTAGCTATACTAATATCCAACAAATTAGACTTCAAATGTAAAACAGTTAAAAGAGACAAAGAAGGACACTATGTATTAATAAAAGGAATAACTCAGCACGAAGACATAATAGTCATAAATATTTATGCACTGAACCAGAATGCTGCAATATACATGTGGCAAACACTGAAAAGAGAAATAGGCACATCTACCATAATAGTTGGAGACTTCAATTCTCCACTCTCATCAATGGACAGAACATCTAGAGAGAGGATCAATAAAGAAGCAGAGAAGTTGAATAATACAATAAATGAGCTAGACTTAACAGACATTTATAGAACATTACACCCCACAACAGCAGGATACACCTTTTTCTCAAGTGCTCATGGATCATTCTCGAGGACAGATCATATGCTGGGTCACAAAGCAAGTCTCAACAAATTTAAAAGAATTGAAATCATACAAAACACTTTCTCAGATCATAAAGGAATGAAGTTGGAAATCAATAATAGGCAGAGTGCCAGAAAATTCACAAATATGTGGAGGCTCAACAACACACTCTTAAACAACCAGTAGGTCAAGGAAGAAATTACAAGAGAAATCAGTAAATATCTCGAGACAAATGAAAAGGAAAACAAAACATATCAAATCTTATGGGATGCTGCAAAGGCAGGACTAAGAGGGAAATTTATTGTGCTAAATGCCTATATCAAAAAAGAAGAAAGGGAAAAATTCAGGAATTAACTGTCCACTTGGATGAACTAGAGAAAGAACATCAAACTAACCCCAAAGAAAGCAAAAGGAAAGAAATAACAAAGATTAGAGTAGAAAAAATGAAATAGAGAACATGAAAACAATAGAGAAAATCAATAAAACTAGAAGCTGGTTCTATGAGAAAATCAATAAGATTGATGAACCCTTAGCAAGACTGACAAAAAGAAGAAGAGAGAGGATGCAAATAAGTAAGATCAGAAATGGAAGAGGAGACATAACCACTGACCCCACAGAAATAAAGGAAGTAATGACAGGATACTATGAACAACTTTATGCTAATAAATGCAACAATGTAGGTGAAATGGACAACTTCCTGGAAAGGCATGAACAACCAACTTTGACTTGAGAAGAAAGAGATGAACTCAACGAACCAATCACAAGTAAAGAAATTGAATCAGTCATTAAGAAGCTCCCCAAAAAGAAAAGTCCAGGACCAGATGTGAATTCTACCAAACACTCCAGAAAGAATTAGCACCAATCCTGCTCAAACTCTTCAAAAAAATTGAAGAGGAAGGAAAGCTACCTAATTCATTCTACAAAGCCAATATCACCTTCATATCAAAGCAAGACAAAGATATTACAAAAAGAGAAAACTACAGACTAATCTCTCTAATGAATATAGATGCAAAAATCCTCCAAAAATTCTAGCAAATCAAAACCAGCAACACACTAAAAGAATTATACATAATGACCAAGTAGGATTCATCCCAGGTATGTAAGGTTGGTTCAACATAAGAAAATCAATTAATGTACTACACAAAATCAACAAATCAAAGCAGAAAAACCATGTGATCATCTCGATTGATGCAGAAAAGGCATTTGACAAAATTCAACATCCTTTCCTGTTGAAAACACTTCAAAGGATAGGAATACAAGGGAACTTCCTTAAAATGATAAAGGGAATATATGAAAAACCCACAGCTAATATCATCCTCAATGGGAAAAACTGAAAACTTTCCCCTAAGATCAGAAACAAGACAAGGATGTCCACTATCACCACTGCTATTCAACACTGTGTTGGAAGTTTTAGGCAGAGCAATTAGACAAGAAAAAGAAATACAAGGCATCAAAATTGGAAAGGAAGAAGTAAAATTCTCACTGTTTGCAGATGATATGATACTATATGTCAAAAACCCTGAAAAATCCAGAGCAAAACTACTAGAGCTAATAAAGGAGTACAGCAAAGTGGCAGGGCACAAGATCAACACTCAAAAATCTGTAGTGTTTCTACACACTAGTAATGAATAATCTGAGGGGGAAGTCAAGAAACGAATTTCATTTACAATTGCAACCAAGAGAATAAAATATTTATGAATAAATTTAACTAAAGAGACAGAAGACCTATACAAAGAAAACTACAAGAAATTGTTAAAAGAAATCACAGAACACCTAAATAGATGGAAGGGCATATCGTGTTCATGGATAGGAAGACTAAATATAGTTAATATGTCAATTCTACATAAATTGATGTACAGATTCAATACAATACCAATCAAAATCCCAACAACTTACTTTTCAGAAATAGAAAAAACAATAAGCAAATTTATCTGGAAGGGCAGGGTGCCCCGAATAGCTAAAAGTATCCTGAGGAAAAATAAATGAAGTTGGAGGTCTCACGCTGCCTGACTTTAAGGAATATTATGAAGCTACAGTGGTGAAAACAGCATGGTACTGGCACAAAGATAGATATAGTGACCAATGGAATCGAATAGAGTGTTCACATATAGACCCTCTCATCTATGGACAATTGATCTTTGATTAGGCAGTCAAGCCAACTCACCTGGGACAGAACAGTCTCTTCAATAAATGGTGCCTAGAGAACTGGATATCCATATGCAAAATTAAACACTTTTGTGCATCAAAGAACTTCATCAAGAAAGTAAAAAGACAGCCTACACAATGGGAGACAATATTTGGAAATGACATGTCAGATAAAGGTCTGGTATCCCGAATTTATGAAGAGATTGTTCAACTCAACAACAAAAAGACAGCCAATCCAATTACAAAATGGGAAAAAGACTTGAACAGACACTTCTCAGAAGAGGAAATACAAATGGCCAAAAGGCACATGAAGAGATGCTCAATTCCCTGGCCACCAGAGAAATGCAAATCAAAACCACAATGAGATATCATCTCACACCCACCAGAATGGCCATTATCAACAAAACAGAATATGACAAGGGCTGGAGAGGATGTGGAGAAAGAGGCACACTTATTCAACGTTGGTGGGAATGTCAAATGATACAACTGCTGTGGAAGGCAGTTTGGTGGTTCCTCAAAAAGCTGAATATAGAATTGCCATATGACGTGGCAATACCAATGCTAGGTATCTACTCAAAGGACATAAAGGCAAAGACACAAACGGACATTTACACACCAATGTTTATAGCAGCATTATTTACAACTGCAAAGAAATGGAAACAGCCAAAATGTCCATCAGCAGATGAGTAGCTAAACAAACTGTGGTATATACATACGATGGATATTATGGAGCTTTATGACAGAATAAAGTTATGAAGTAGGTAACAACATGGATGGACCTTGAGGACACTATGCTGAGTGAGATTAGCCAAAAACAAAAGGACCAATACTGTATGGTCTCACTGATATGAGCTGACATTAGTGAATAAATGGAATATTTCGTTGGTAACAGATTCCACCTGGAGGTAGACATAGGGTAAGATGTTGGGTAATTGAGCTGAAGGGATACAGATTGTGCAACAGGACTGAATATAAAAACTCAGAATTGTCAGCTCAATACTACCTAACTGTAATACAATTATGTTAAAACACTGAATGAAGCTGCATGTGAGAATGATAGAGGGAGGAGGGCTGGGGGCATGAATGAAATCAGAAAGAAAGATAGATGGTAAAATTGAGATGGTATAATCTAGGAATGCCTACAGTGTATAATAATAGTGTCTAAATGTACAAATCTTAAAAATGTTTTTGCATGAGGAAGAACAAAGGAATGTCAATTCTCCAGTGCACTGAAAATAGATGGTAATTAATATTTAAAAATCTCACCTTATGTGTGAGACTAAAGCAAAAAATGTTTATTTGGAATAAAATTTATATTTTGACTAGTGCATTTCCTAATATAATTTATGTAGATAGTTTGATTGAGCACTTTAAATACTTGGAATCTCAGGTAGAACATGAGATTTTGTTGGTTTGTCCAGAGTGATGCCCCGATGTATCCCAGAGTGATTCGATTAGTGAGTGGAAAAGTATTTGCAAAGTCCCCTTTGGAGAATGGTGAGAATGGGGAGAAATTCAACTTCCCCAAATTGAATTCTTGATATTCTCACAAGCATTGTGGACAACCAAAGCTATAGGCTGAGCCCCCAGTCTTGGGGGTTGTTCATATGAAACTTAACCCCACAAAGGATAGGTCAAGTCTACTTAAAATTTAGGCCTAAGAGTCACCCCCAAGAGAGCCTCTTTTGTTGCTCATATGTGGACTCTCTCTCCAGCCAACACAACAAGCAATCTCACCACCCTCCCCCTGTCTACGTGGGACATGACTCCCAGGAGTGTGGACTTTCCTGACAATGTGGGACAGAAATTCTGGAATGAGCTGAGACTCAGCATCAAGGGATTCAGAAAAACCCTAGAAGGAGCTGAGACTCAGCATTGAGAGATTGAGAAAACCTCAACCAAAAGGGGGAAGAGTGAAATGAGACAAAGTGTCAATGTCTGAGAGATTCCAAACAGAGTTGAGAGGTTATCCTGGAGGTTATTCTTATGCATTAAGTAGATATCACCTTGTTATTCAAGATGTAATGAAGAGGCTGAAGGGAACTGCCTGAAAATGTAGAGCTCTGTTCCAGTAGCCATATTTCTTGAGGATGATTGAATAATGATATAGCTTTCACAATGTGACTGTGTGATTGTGAAAACCTTGTGTCTGATGCTCCTTTTATCTACCTTGTCAGCAGATAAGTAGAACATATTGAATAAAAATAAATAATAGGGGGAATAAATGTTAAAATAAATTTAGTATGAGATGCTAATGAAAGTGAGGGGTAAGGGGTATGGTATGTATAATCTTTGTTTTCTTTGTTTTAGTTTTATTTCTTTTTCTGTTGTCTTTTTATTTCTTTTTCTGAATTGAAGCAAATGTTCTAAGAAATGATGAATACACAACTAAGTGATGATATTATGAATTACTGATTATATATGTTGATGTTTTAGTTCATTTGTTAATTTTTTTAATTAATAAATAGATTTTTAAAATGGAAAAAAAACTTTTTTCACTTGGGCTATGACTGGTGCCCTTTATTAGAATGGATTGATATTTTTCTTGGTATCTTTTCAGAACTGGTATAAATTTGGGGATTCTTAAGAACTTGCTAATATGCCATTTTCTTCTATTTCCATTATTTGCCTGATTACAAGATCTGCTTCCTTGGATTTGTTCCAAAATTCCACCTTAGTTTTGATATCTTCTGAAATTTATATTTGTAATGAATACCTCATCTTAAATCCAAATTCCATCATCCAGTAGCCTAGGTCACATTTTAATTTTCATTCATCCTCAACTTTTCAAATCCCAAATTCATGACATTTTAAAATGAGCTTTTAATCCACTCTAACAACTGTTTCCTCCTTATCCTACTCATATAATGATATTATATAATTTTCCTAATATTTGGATAAACCAGAATTCTAGGAATCATGCTTAATTCCCCTCACTTCTACAGTACAAATCATAGGTTAGTCTCATAAGTTTGAGATTTTTAAGTTCATTGGTAATCTTATGACCCAGTAGTGATTTCTGAGACTTTCCATTGGCGCATATCATTTCTCACAAATTCCTGTCAAGTTTTAAAATTACCTAGCTCCAATTCTCATCTCAATTCAGTAATTTGTTATGATACACAATGATCTTCTGTATCAAGAGTCCTTGAGCTCCTCAGGCCATCCTGTGTTGGTCAGAAACCTGGTAGAAAGAGAATGCACATTCAATAGGGTGGGAGATTGAGAAGAATTTCTTGAGAGGACTATTTGTATAGATGTGGGAAGAGTGAAAGAAATAAAAAGGGGTTGGTGAAACATTTTAGGCTAACAACACCTGAACAGACTCTAGGTCCACACACAAGACATGAAGAACTAGGGCTGTGATGTCTGCCAAATTTGGAGAACACAATTCACAGTGTAGGCCTGGGGGTTCAATACAATCTCTGCCCTTCTTGGAATGATACAGCCACTACCAACCTATGTGGTCTGGCCATCCCGCCCCCCCACCATATCCTGAACATGTTTGTCATGGTCAGTTCCAACCAAGAGCACAGAGAACAAAAGTCCCTATTTTGTGTCCACACCCATTCCTCCTCTTCCATGTCCCAAAACCTACCCACCCACATTCTGCTCAATCATCATGTCCGTATACTGAACAACAATACCCTGCCATAACCCCACACTCCAGACTCTACTTCTCTCACCACCTTGTGCCCCAGTGCAGTGTCCCCTACCTACCACTAAGAACACAAGGCTTGAGTGAGAATCATCAGTGTCCTAGAAAGAGAACAGTAAAGTGCTAGGAATATTAGTTGAGAAGATAATGGGGGAAAATTCTCAACCTGTATAAAAAAACATAATTATATAAATAAAAGAAGCCCAATGATCCCCACATAGAATAAATCCAAATAGGCTTACACCAAGACAAACACTAATCAGTCTTTCAAAAGTTGTAGAGAAGGGGAACGTCCTGAAAGTGGCAGGAAAAATGTGACTCACCATATACAAGTGAAACCACATAAGACTGAGTTTGGACTACTCAGCAGGCACCATGTAGGCATGGAGGCAGTGATATGATATATTTAAGATCCTGAAAGAGAAAGACTTCTGGCCAAGAATACTTCACCCTGTTTTCCTATAAAAGTAAGACTGAGGGACAGTGCAACGGTGGCTCAGTAGCAGAATTCTTGTTTGCTATGTCAGAGACCTGAGTTTGATTCCCAGTGCCTGCTCATACTAAAAAAAAAAAAAAAAAAAAGAGGGAAAAGATTATATGTAGGTCTGACAAATAAAAAACAGAGGATAAGATGGTAGATTCAGTAAATGCCTTTAATGTTATAATTTTGAATGTTAATGCACTAAACATGCCAATTAAAAGATACAGATTGGCAGAATGGACTAAGTAATATCCATCATTATGCTGCTTATGAGAGACTAATCTTAAACCAAAGGATACAAATAGATTTAAAAAGAAAGAATGGAAAAAGGTATTCCATTCAAACCATAATGAAAAGAGAGCATAATGAAAAAAGTAGCAATACAAACAGCAGACAAAAACAGATTTTAAATGTAAAGATATCATAAGAGAGAAAGATGCACACTACTTGTTAATAAAAGGGTCAATTCCCTAAGAAGAACTAACAATCATAGATGATTTAATGAATCATTGAAGGAGTTCCAAAGTACATGAAGCAAACATTGGCAAAACTAAAGGGAGCAATAGACAATTTCAGCAACAGTGGGAGATATCTATGTACAACACTCCTCCATAGACAGAACAGCCAGAGAATCAATAAGAAAATAATGAACTTAAACAATTGGATAAAGGAATAACGTCTAACAGACATACATAGATTGTTATATGCCCAAACACCAGGATATACATTCTCCTCTAGTACTCAAGGAATATTCTCCAGGAGGGATCCTATGCTGGGGCACAAAATAGGACTTTATACATTTAAAAAGATTGAAATTATTAAAAGCACTTTTTCTGATCAAGTGGAATCAAATGGGAAATCAAAAACCATAAAAGAACCAGAACTTCCACAAATATATGTAGATTAAATAATGCACTCTTAAAGAATCAGTGGGCCAAAAAAGAAATTGCTAGAGAAACTAGTAAATATGTGGAGATGAATTAAAATGAGAATGCAATGTATCAGAATTTATGGGATATGGGAAAGGCAGTGCTGAGAAGAAATTGTATTGCCCTAAATGCTTATATTAAAAAAGAAGAAAGAACAAAAATTGAGGACTTCACTGTTCAACTAGAGGAACTAGAGAAAGAAGAGGAAATTAACCATGAAAAAAATAGAAGAAGAGATATAACAAAGATTAAAGCAGAAACAAATGAATTAGACTACAAAAAACACAATAGAAAGTATCAATAAAACCAAAAGTTGGTTCCTTGAGAAAATCAATGAAACCAAGGAGCCACTGACAATACTGACAAAGGAAAAAGAGAGGATGAAGATAAACAAAATCAGAAATGGAAGCAGTGGTCATTAACATGGACTCTGAAGAAAGAAAAATATTCTAAGATGTTACTATGTACAAGTATACACCAGTACACTAGACAACTTATATGAAATGAACAAATTCTTAAAAATATGTGTACACCCTACATTGACTTGTGAAGAAATAGATCTCACCAACCAATCACCGGTAAAGAGATTCACTCACTCATTAAAAGTCTTCTTACAAAGAAAAGCCCAGGGACAGGTGGTTCACAGAGGAATTTTATCAAACATTCAAAAAAGAACTAACATGAGTCCTGCTCAAACTCTTTCAAAAAATTTAGGAAAAAGGGTCATGACCTAATTCATTTTATGAGGCTAACATCACTCTAATACCAAAGCCAGGTACAGATGCCAATAAAAAGAAAAACTACAGCACCATCTCCCTAATGATTTAGATGCAAAAGTTCTCTGTGAAATACTAGCAAATCTAATCCAATGATTTATTAAAAGAATTATAGACCACAAGCAAGTGGGGTGTATACCATGAATGCAAATGTGATTCAACAAAGGAAAATCAATCAATGTAAGAGAGGTCATTAAATCAATTGGGGAAAATCATGTGTATTCTCAATTGATGCTGTAAAGGTTTTGGGCAAAATTAGCATCCTTGCTGATAAAAACACTTAAAAAGGTGAAATTTTCTGAAGGAAATTTCATCAATATGATAAAGGGCATATATAAAAAACATGATCATACTCAAATGAGAGAGAATGAATGCCCTCGCCCTAAGGCAGGGAATGAGACAAGGATGCCCTCTATCAACGCTAATATTCAACGTTGTACTAGAAGTTCTAGCTAGAGCAATCAGGCATGAAAAGGAAATTAAAGGCATCCAAATCAGATAGGAAAAAGTAAAACTTTTGTTATTTGCAGATGACATGATTATATATTTGGTATAACCTGAGAAATCAATGACAAAGATACTTTAGCTAAAAAACAAACTCAGCAAAATGTCAGGATACAAGATTAATGTGCAAAAATTTGTAATATTTCTATATACAAGTAAGACCTAACTGAGGACACAATTAAGGAAAAAAAACATTCATTATAGTTACTAAAATAATCAAGTATCTGGGAATAAACCTAACCAGGGATGTAAAGGACCTGTACATGTAAAACTATAAAAAGGTGGAAAGATATCCCCTGTTCATGGATAAAGGGATGCTTTAATGTAGTTAATATGTAAATTCTGCAACAAATTGATTAATAGATGATACCAATAAAAATTCTAACAATCTATTTGGAATATTGGAAAAGCACGTTACTAGATTTATTTGGAAGGGAAAGTGACCCAAATAGCTAAAAATATCCTTTAAAAAAAGAATGTAGTGAAAGGACCAAGAATTCCTGATTTTCAAACTTATTATGGAAACTTAGGGGTGAGCTGGTGCACAGGTGTCTCAGTGGCAGAATTCTCATCTACCATGCCAGGGACCCAGGTTTGATTCCTGATGCCTGCCCATGCAAAAAAAAAAAAAGAAAAAAAAATCTGAGACAAAAATACCCCATAGTGGTGAAGGCAGCATGGAACTGGCACAAAAAGAATTCACCAATGGAACTGAATTGAAATTGTGGAGATAGATCACCACCATATCTATTGTCAATTGATCTTTGACAAGATCCCCAATTACCCTGATCTGGGAGGCAATAATTTCAATAAATGGGCATGGGAGAACTTGAAATCAATAGCTAAAATAATGAAAGAGGCCCCTTACCTTACATCCTACACAAAAAATAATTCAAAATGGATCAAAGACCTAAATATAAGAGCAAGTACTATAAAACTCCTAGAAGAAAATGTAGGGAAACAAATTCAAGACCTAGTAAAGGGAAGTATCTTCCTAAATTTTACACCAGAAGCACAAGCAACAAGAGGAAAAACATGTAAATGGGAACTCTTCAAAATAAAGCACTTCTGTGTCTCAAAGACTGTCAAAATGGTAAGAATCAGCCAACTCAATGGGAGAAAGTATTTGGAAGTCAAGTTTCAGATAAATATTTGATATCCTTTATACGTAAGAAATCATACAACTGAACATCAAAGAACAAACAACCCAATTATAAAAAGCCCTACAGGCATGAAGAGACATTTTTCTTGAAGAGCAAATATGGCTTACTAAATAGCACATGCAGAGTTGCTGATTCTTAATAGCTATAAGGGAAATGCAGATCAAGACTACAATGACATATCAACTCACACCTGTAAGAATTGCTCTTATTAAAACAACATAAAGTTAAAATTTTGGAGATGAGGAGAAATTGAAACATGCTCTGTTGGTGGGAATGTATGTTACAGCCACTATCAAGACAGTTTGGTGGTTCCTTACCAAACTAAATGTCAAGTTGTCCTACAACCTGGTAATACCACTACATAGTATATACTCAGAAGAGCTGAAAACTGTGACACAAACAGACATTTCGACTGTGATGTTCATAGCAGTATTATTCACAATACACAAAAAATAGAAGCAATTCAAGTACCCTTCAACACAGGAGGGTACCAAACAAAATGTGGTATTTACATATGGTAGAATGTTATGCAGAAATAAGGCAACATGAAATCCTGAAGCATATGACAGCATGGATGGATCCTTTTTTTATGGTATAGCAAGGATACCATAACTGTTAGCTGCTAGTTTTATTTTGTTTTTTTTTTTAGTATGGGCAGGCACTGGGAAACAAACCCAGGTCCTCTGGCATGGCAAGCAAGTATTCTTGCCTGCTAAGCCACCATGGCCCACCCAGATGGGTGAATCTTGAGGACATAATAATGAGTGAATAAGTGAGACACAAAAAAAGTAGATACTGAATGATCTCACTTTTATCAACTTGGCAGTAATAATAAACTCAGAGTCTCATAATATAGAATTTGGGGGACCTAGAGATATACATAAGCTGCAGATGGTTGAATGGTTAGCTAATGAGGTTGAACTTAAGTCAGAGATGGATAGAAATGAAACCAGTACATTAGTGTGTTTATAAGTAATATTGCCTTCTTGAAGTGGACATAAAATAAAGGGGTTGTATAGAACCACATTTCCCATGGATTAACACAACAAATATGAATAAGTGCTTACATGAACTACTTCAAACAATGTTGTATAGAGTTAATAATAGAGGGGTATAGATGGGAAAATCCCACTGTATGCTATATTTGATAGGTGGACATCAACAATATCACAACAATATTATGGGCAAATAATTAGGTGGAAAGGACAGGAGACAAGGGGAGGTTTGGACTTTCTCTTTTGTGAGGTATCTTTATCACTTAATTTTCTCTTTAGAGAAATGAAATTTGTCTGAAATTGAGAGTGTTAATGATTATACAACCAAGTGAGATAATGTGACACATGGGTTGCCAACTTTGGACATTACTCATGATGTCCAATAGATGGAGGTGGCTGAAGGGCACATTGAATGAGAAGGGGAATGCCAACTGCAGTCTATACATATGATAGAACATTGTGTGGTCACAGAAAGGAACAAAGTCATGAAGCATGCAACAAGTGAATGAATGTTGGGGACATTCTATGATACAAGATAAGCCAGAAATAAAAGAACAAATAGCATATGGTATCTTTTGGAAGATATGTCTAAGAAAATAAGGTCCTAGATTGTAAGCTTTTCTAGCAGTCACATTTAGTCCAGATCTGTAAATGTTATTTCTATATTTTAATATAATGTGCTACATATATATAAGTGTAACCTGGTGTGTTACTGCACTTTGCCTACCTGTGTGATATCTAAGACTCACAGTTGGAGTTCTGGAGGTCTGAAAGTCAGCTTTGCTACATACAACAACTGTAAAGACATCAAAAAAATAGATCAGAGTTCAATTAGGGGGAAAAGGTGGAATGGTTCATGTGGGAATTAAGGTAAATTAGAATACAAAGTAAAGGATGACTTTGTCTATGTTTTTGAACTTCACCTTCTATATGAGACAAAAGGAAGAGAGGTTCACTTTTTCTGAAACCTAAATTATCCATAGCACATAATCTAACTTAAACTGTCTGAAAAGCTCATTTAAGCAATACAAACACATGGAACCCAGAATGGGAATGAAGGCTTGCAATTCTATGTCATTAAATGTAATATCCAAATACATTCCAGATTGTGTTCAGCAGATAATGAAAACGTATTGGCAAAGCCCTTTGATGGATGGGGGGAAATATGAAACTATTAAGCTTTACCACCTGAAAAATTCCTGATACCGTCTCAAATATTAGAGACTCCTGTGTGACGATGCCAAGTCCTTGATCTTGAAACTTGTCTTGTGAAACTAATTTCTGTAGTGTAGAAGCTGTGCGTTTCTATAATTATGCCTAAGTCACTTCCAGAAAACCTTTTGTTGACCAGATGAGGACTTTCTCTCTCTATTCCCAAATCTTCAAAGAAAACCATTACCCTTCCCAATATGTGGGATATTAATTCCAAGGGTGTACTTGTCCCTGGCAATGTGAGATATGACTGCTAGGGACAAGCCTAGCCCTGTCACCATGTGATCACCAATGCCTTCCTGAACCAAAAGGGAAAAAGAATTGTAACAAAATAAAGTATCAGCAGCTAAGAAAGTTCAAATAGAATTGAGAGTCTATTCTGAAGTCTACTTTTATGGACGCTTCAGCTAAATATTGCTAATTGCCATGATTTGCCATACCCCAACCAATCCATTCCTGTTAACCATGAAGAATACCTAACCCTCTATCTGACATTCAGCAAGTGTCTCACATACTAAGATTGCTCTCTAGAATCCTACAACCCTCAGATGGGTTCCTAAGCCAGATAATTCCTGAAACCCAGAAGGGTCAACCTCTCCAAGTACATTAACTAATTTCATTCCCCTATCCCATGTCATCAACATCCCTTTTCAGCATGAAAAACTGTGAAAAGGGAGAGGCCTAATACCCCTAAAGATTAGAAGTCTCAAGGAGGAGATATAACTGAGAAGATAGGGTTTGACAAACGAGTATGACTGCTGTATGATTATAGTGAAATTCTTAGTGCCTTAGAGCAGCTAGAAGAAAAGAAACCTAAAATCATGGGACCATAACCCATACGAAACTCTAAAATCTGTTCTATAACTACTTGTTGCAATGAAATTTATTGCTTTTTTTGCATATATGTTATATTTCACAATAAAAAATGTTAAAAAAAAAGTGAAACCATCTCTCCCTAAAATGATCCACAGTTATGGACAAACTGTTTCCAATAAAATAAAGAGAAACTTATTAAATTTAAAGATGACTAACTTCATTTGTAACTGATGAAGGTAAAAATGATTGAAATGCCATTTTTTGCTCCTTAGTTTAGAGGGTTTAACATATAATAATACTCAAGTTTGCAAGGAGTTAGGGAAAATGACATGTTTATACATCCCTTATGTGTGAGTATTTTGGCACAAAGTTCTTATGTGGTTATGCATTGTTATTCTATTTCAAATTGTAAATATGCATCTTTCTTAGTTCCACAATGACATTGTTGTCAATTTATTCTATAGACTATACTCACTCAAGTATGCAAAGGAAAGAATGTGATTTTGGCTTTAGCTCTACCCATATAATCAGCCAGAATCTGTAATTTGACAAAGGCTTCAGCCTCTACATTTGGGGGTCAAATATCTGAATGTCTACTTCTAGATCATTTCTGAACTCCGTTGACTTGTATGTATCATCAGTGATCACTAATCACACAGATGATCATCATATTTAATGAATGTCAGTAATAGAACTGTAGCATCGATTTGGATTTATTGCATCAATCCTTGTTTCTGTTTAAATGTAATAAAGGATTTAAGATATAACTTGAACTTAAATTTCTTTTTACATGATATATAGGTTGAACTGCTGTGAGTGAGGTGCATAAATCTATAAGATTAGTCAAAAATGTAAAATGCTACAATAAAGCTTATTTCAAAATGTGAATTTTATATGCAATATTAATCATTAGAACTTTATATTACTTAACTATAGTGAAATAGTAATTGTTGGGACATGCTTTATTTTATAAAAGGCAAAATAAATAGGGAAAGAGATTGTGAGAAATTATAAATGTTAAAAGAGTTCAAGTCCTGCATAAGGTTAAGAAAATCATTCACAAACATTTATAAAATATAAATAATAATACAAATACAAGAGCAATTAATTATATCATAATTATAATATTTATAGAATAACTCTAACTTTTGGACATAATAATCATGAAGAATGAAGTACATTATTGTTCTACTTCATCTCCCTTTAAGTCATAATTCTTTAAAGGTAAAATCTGTTTGGGAATCCTTCACATCTCAAGGTGATGCTTTACAGCAGAATATCAATGCTGCCCCCTCAAAATTTCCTAAGGCAGAAAAACTCAAAATCATGTAGAAAAATATTCATGATAAATAATTGTGGATCTTGAGAATTAATTAAGTAGTATGAATAAGAAAGGGTTAAAGTAAAATGAAGTATCCAGAAATGTCTTGCTTCTCTACTCCTCCTCAATTAAAAGCTAGTGTTTATTTTGTATGAGAAGTTGACAGCATGGTGCTCACAGATGCAATTTACCAATTGCAGTGCTAAGTAATTATTGTTCTGATATTATTCCATCTTTATTTTACATGTACCTCCAAAAGTTTAGAATATTATATAGCAATTAAAAAATACACTCAGATGATATAACAGATTTATATCACACAATATTATTCTGTGTTGATCATTAAGCCAAATATTGATTTTATTATTTGGCCATAAGTCACTGACCTAAAGATTTGCACTTGTAGTAAATATAAAGGTTGTTATTGCCTCAATTTAAAAGCAGAAAAAAAAAATTAGAAATCACTGAAATGCCCTTCAGAAGTACAGAGTTTACATGTCTTGTAAAAATTTGTACAGTAAAATTAAGAAAATATGTTTATGATAAAATGATAATTTTCAAAATATTAATGTATGCATAGTATGATCCTATTTGTTTAAAAATGAACAGTTAATACACTGTACATGCTGGACCTATAAAGACTTAGAAAAAATCTAAAAGCATATACAAGTAATAATTATATCTTATTGACTTCAGAAAGCTACACTGGGGATGGTTGGGAGGACTTTTATTTGTCACATTCTTCTCAATTTTTTTTTTTATGGACAGTCCCTGGGGATCAAACTCAGGTCTCCATCATGGAAGGCAAGAACTCTTCCTGCTGAGCCACTATGGCCCTCTCACTTATATTTTTAATCATAAAAATATTAATTTTAAAATTTCTGAGGAAACAATAAAATGTAGGATATAAAACTACATTATATTGGGAAAATATTACCAACTGACCATTTTTTAAATATTTTTTGTGAAATATACCATATTTGCAGATAAAAGATAGATTTCAAAGTACCTTTTAACAACTAGTTATAGAACAAACTTCAGAATAAGTAGGGATTACAGTTCTCAATTTCAGGTATTTCCTTATAGGTGCTCCAACACATTGGCAACTAAAAAGAAATATCAATATAATGATTCAGTAGTCATACTCATTTGTCAAATCCATTCTTCTCTGTTATAACTGCTCATTTTCCTTTGATCCTTCTCCTAATTTTTATGGGGTTTTTGGGCAGTTTCCATTTCAACTTCTTTACATTGTAAAGGGCTGTCAACATTCTGGGGTAACATGATGCAACTGGTTGATATCCTTGGAAAGACTGGTGCCTCTGAGTTTCAGGGCTTATCTGGCATAGGATCAATAAGCAGGTTTTAGGTTTCTGAAAAATAAACTAAGTGTAATTATGATAGTGTCTCAGATCCCTGGGAATTCATTAGGGTTTTCAGAAATACTGTTGGTTATGGTTTGGCATGTCATAGCAATTCTCAGTATCTAGCTGAAACCAGAATAAGAGGAACATTCAGAAAAGCCCCTCAACCCTATTTGGCCACTGAAACCTTATTTTGTCACATTTCTTTTTCCCCTTTTTGTCAAGAAGGCATGTCAATCCCATGATGCCAGGGCCAGGCTCATCCCAGGGAGTTATAACCCATGTTGCCAACAAGACTTACAACCATGGAAGTCATGTCTCATGTAGGGGTAGGAGAGTAGAGGGGTTATTTGTAGAGTTGGGCTTAGAGGGAGAGAGGTCGCATCTGAGCCTAAAAAAAAAAAAAGAGTTTCTCTGGGGGTGATTTTTAGGCATAAATGAATGTCATACAAGCAAGCCTCAAGACTGAAGACTTGGCCTATTAACTTGCGACTCCGTATTTTGAGAGAATATCAGGGATTTTCCAGGCAGGGAAGTTAAATAGAAGCATTTTTTCTCAAGTCCTCAAGGGACTTCACAATTCTTTTTTATTATCTGCCCACTATACTCTGGAGTATATCAGGGTATTACATTAAACTATACAGAATTACAAGATATCATTCCCTATTCTAGTCTTCATGTGTTTAAGTTATTTAAATAAACTGGCCAGACAGGTGAAATTAGTTTGTGTACTACAGAAAATTTAAATTTTGGACCAAAAAAAATCTTGTCTTTTGGTCTCACACAGAAGGTGAGATATTATAATACAGACACTATCATCCTTTACTGTTCTGATTTCCTTAGTCATGATTGTTAATGATATATCATCACATTAAATTACTGCACAATTGTTTATTAATATTGATTATTGGTAATAGGACATACTTAACAAATAGTTGGTTATATTATTTAAAATCCATCACTTAATAATTCATCTCACTCACCTTTTAGATAATTTCACACCTTTTACTAGTCAAAAGCCATTAGCTGATAATGACATCTTCAATATGTGTGCATTTGAAACCATGTACATTTATATATATATACATAGTCTTGAATCATTATTTCATAAATCTGCACAAGATTTAACTTAAAGCCAGAGAAAACTGACAATATGTTCAAATAATAAAAAGTCTCTTTGAGAACTAGAATATGTTCTACCTATGACAAGTCTGTGAGTGACCAAGTATGGGGATTACCATGTCATACTTTTTGTCCTGACCCTTCTGACTTTAAATCAACTGAGAACAATTTGATCTTACTGTGAAGTATCTTTATTGAAGGAGATGGCACAACACTATGTCTAAGTAACTCCCCAGAAATGCACTGCCTTCACATGTCTAATTGAAATTTCTTCTTTTTGGCATTCAGATCAATTTGTTAATTCAAGGAATTGATTATTAATAAATAGTCAGAAAGGTAATGATTAAGGGGTAACATTAAAGCAGTATGTTACTGTGAAAGGAGACAAGGAATTAACTTAGATGCCAATTTTTAAAAAGAAACAGATGTTACAGGAGGTTTACTGAACTCAATTCCAAGCCAGTCATCTCCTCATTGATCACAGTTTCCAGAATCTATTTTGACTTTTTTAGGTTTTCAGTATGGAGACAGCCATGTGTTTTGTAGTCTCCTAG
The DNA here is from genome assembly GCA_004026745.1 of Myrmecophaga tridactyla. Taxonomy (NCBI): domain Eukaryota; kingdom Metazoa; phylum Chordata; class Mammalia; order Pilosa; family Myrmecophagidae; genus Myrmecophaga; species Myrmecophaga tridactyla. The sequence goes on along the minus strand of PVIY010042969.1, from coordinate 1,991 downwards.
AAATGGATTGGGTAATATTATATGTCAACTAGTTTGTTTCAGAAAACTGGTTCTTTTTTTTTTTTTTTTTTTGGTATTGACGAAGAAAGAGAAACAAAAAGAGAAAAATATTCCTTCTAAACTGCAAGGCAAATGGAAAAAATTCATACCCAGGATCATATAGTGTCAGTGTATTAGCCTTGAAAATGCCCATTTTTACAGGCAACTTAGAAGGGAGGGGTGGGGATTAGAAGACAATTGGAGAAAAGAAGAATTACCAGGTCATAACTTAAAAACTTGATAATTGAAAAGGCATAAAAGAAACTTACAAGTGAGCAGTGCTCTCTGCAGGTATTGGAGAATTTCCTTGAGATTTCTACATTCCTTTATTTCTTCAACATTCAACTATTAATATCCCTTCTTTGAATCCTGTCTGGACTACCCTGTTAGATAAAAAATTCCATGATGGATGGAATATCTCCCCTATGTCCACCATAGTTTTAGCAGTACTTGACAAAGTGACTGCCAAATTGTAGTTTTACAGTATATTAATGGATAAAATGAAAATATTACTATTTGAAACACACAAATATAAGATCATAACATTTTCAAAGATCACATAAAAGATGTTTTAAATCTGTTTTCACTCTCATTCCTCTTGCTTACCCTAACTCAACAATAATTTAAAATAAAAAGTGCTACAAAGGTTTACTATGTCCATATATATCATGAAGTATACCTCAGAAATCAGAAGTCTCATTCTAAATTTCCTGAAGATGATTGGCTTTTATCAATATTTATTCCTACTCATTTTGTATTTACTAAATAATCAGTATAGTTCTGCTAATTTCAGTTCCTCAGTCAATTTCATCTCAGCAGTTGTACTAAAGAAAAGCTAACTATGATCCCCATCTCAAAACTTCAATTTTGAATCTATGCAGAAGAAAGGAAATTCTCTCTTTGTCCCATTCCTTCTTGTCCGGATACCAATCACATTTAATTCATATCCACTGTCAGTCAGAATAATGCTAAATTACATTTAACAACAAATAGAGAAAAATGAGAAGCATTTACCAGAATATTCAGTCTCTTCCAACAGCACCTTTCTGGGTTTGTTCATTCCAAAGATTTATGAACTCAAGAACTTCCAAATATTTTGTATATTTTTCTAGAAATTTTCTCCTAAATTATAGATATCCTAAGAATTCTGAAAATCACTTCAGCCCATGAGATGTAAACAGGCTACTTAATAGAGGTGGACTCAACTCAAAAAGGAAATTCTTAAAAGAACTGAGATCCCCTTTCATGCTCATCTTTTCTTTAATATATGGCAGGAAACAACCAAAGGAAAATTAGAAATATTGCTCACAGGTTAAAAAACAAGAAGGTTAAATATTAACTCATCCAATGTTGTTCAATTAAATATTTTTATTATCTCCACCTTTTTCTTGTCAACATACTATACAAGCATAGAGTGATGATTATCTTGCAGTTGAATTATGACAAAAAGCTAAAGTGAAATAGGCATAAATACAATTCAATAATGTTTTATCAGTATATCCCACTTAATATTATTTCCATTATTAAATCACCTGAGCAATTTTTGTAGGTTGTCAACATTTGCTTTTTGTTTGTAAGCAGAGGGAAAGATCATTAGAATTAACCATGAGCTGTATTTATTTCACAGATGCTAAAACAACTAAGAAGGTATGAATTTAACTCTACATAAGTTAAATGCAAATAAGAGAAATACATTTTATCATATTAGTGAAAATAATTTAACATTGCACCAGTATAAAAATATTATGTACCCCAGAAAAGCCAAGTTTTAATCATGATTCAATCTTGTGGAGGCAATCATTTCTTCAAATTGTTTTCTTTAGGGCAGAAATGTTTGATTAGATTATATCCATAGAGATGTGACATTGCGAATTGTGGGTGTGACCCCACCCATTCAATCTGGATCTTGATTAGTTTATTTGAGTCCTTTAAAATAGGAAATATTTTGGGCA
>PVIY010042968.1:0-20622 GCA_004026745.1 Myrmecophaga tridactyla | reverse complement strand
TTTCTCTATTATTGTTTTATTTCTTTTTCTGATGTCTTTTTATTTCTTTCTCTAAATCGATGCAAATGTTCTAAAAAATGATGAATATGCAACTATATGATAATATTAAGAATTACTGATTGTATATGTAGAATGGAATGATATATTAATGTTCTTTTGTTAAGTTTTTTAATTAATAAAAAGTTAAAAAAAAAAAAGGGTAGGGGAAACTATAGTATGCATATTTTTAATGGCTGGGGTCCCTTTGGAAATCTTTTAGGAAAAAGGCCTGTTGCAAAATAGAATGAACTAACCTGTGCTTTTGAAGGAAGTTTTGATAGGCCTCATGAAAAATGACACCAAGTATGAACTTGGACCACGTCATCATAGGAGGGCAGCTAACACTTGGGTCTCCCCTGGATTTTCAGTAGAACTGTGTTTTCCCTAGAAGAAAGATGAAGATTTGGCATTTAGTGGGAAAACAGAGATGAGCAACTGAACTAAGGAGTGCTCACAGAAGCTAGAAGAAAATGATATTGACCAAATCTACCCATGAAGTACCACTTTTATTCCATAAATTAAAATAAGCACGGATTTCTCTGAGATTTCAGTATGTGTGGAATCGATTAAAGGAGATATTCTCTGAAAAGTGATTGCCATTCCTGGTTATTGGAGCAAAAATTTAAGAATTTTAAGTATAAAACTCACTAGAACCCTGAATTGCTTGTAAAAACCAGAACTCTTGTTAGTATCACATTTGGAAAGAGCTTGCCAGATTGAGTGTCAGTGTAAATAGATCAAGAGATTATGTGCTTTGCTACCCACATGGTAGATAAAAGTGATTACCTGTGTATAATGGATTTAGCAGCCAAAATTCAGTGAATCAAAGTGCACCCTCAAAAAGGCAATCCTGGAATGTGGAACTTGAGGTATCATGGTACCGTGAACCAGTTCTTGTCTGGTAGATAAGTGGTAAAGTAAGTCCAGGGAATTGCACCTGAAATATTTCTGACATGACAGTAGTCATCAGCAATGCAACTCAGTGGAAATATTTCCCCCTAATTCAGGGTCAACCTTAATATGTTACCAGGGTTGATGTCACCCTTTCTCTAGGAAATAATAAAGAAGCGGTTTGTATCCTCACCCCAGAGGAAGTCCAAAGGGAACTTTGAATTACTTATAATGATTGCCTTCCATTGGCCTGAATGAATTAACTTCCTCCTCGGGGATTGGTGTCGGGACTGTGCCAAAAAGACAGAGATCTTTAAGCTTGTTGTTGTAGAATACATGGTGAATTAAAGAGGATGTCTGCAGATACAGAGATCTGGTTCAGAGGAGAAATGCATAGTTTATTATTATTCAGGGACTGATTATCTAAGCTCTTTGTTTAGCCTATGGTTATTTTTTGACATGTAATAGGGTAACATTTTATTAAGGTTCTGATCTATGCCAGGGTCGGTGCTAATGCTTTATTGTGTATTTAACCCACTGGGCTGGGTACTATTGATATTCTGTTTCACAAATGAGAAAATTGTGAATAAGAGATGTTAAGAAACCTGCCCATATTTCCCCAGTTAGCAAGTAGCAGAGCTGGGATTTAGAACATAGCCAGTGAGACTCTAACTCATGTACTCTTAGCCATTATGCTGTGCTATCACCTCTAACCTCAGCATTGGCCTGTGACACACAAAAAAGGAGACAGAGCTTAAATCAATGAAGAGAATGAAAAAATTGTCTCCACTGAAAACGAGTTTTGCATTTCCAATGAGGCACATTTTTCCTGCCCTCCATTACGCCATTATCAAAATTAAGGGAATCAGATGTGTTAAATTTTTATTTTTTGGAGAACTCGGAAAGTGTCTGGTTGTTAATTAAGGCAGCCCATTGCAAACTATGTTATGATTGCTCCTTATATTTAGAAATTGCCATTGCATTAAAAAAAAAACCTAGATCAATCAGTACTCAATAGTTATTAGCCCTTTTACTGTAAGTTTGACAATTAGAAAAAAAAAGCACTAGAGATGAAGTCTTCTCACATAATCTTTATGCATGAGTGGTTCCCGGCATAGACTCCAAGAAAGATAAAGGAGGATAATAGAATAGAAGGATATGAGAAACTTGAAAACCCCAGCATGTAAAAACTGATGAGAGAGGGAAATGCCAGACTATTTTATTCACACTTTAAGCTTCTGAGGAAAAATAATTAGTGGGGATCAAATTGTCCAAAGTTACCCAATTGTCTTTCTGCCTGAGCAATCTGGTATTTGAGATTTTATTATGTTTATTAAAACCCTAATACTGTACTTAGAATGTTCTCAGTCAGTTTTGCTTCATTCTTTGGGATTGGGGGTGGTGGTGGGTAATTTTACATTGTAGGATAAATTACTAATAGACATTTTGCTCTTTTTATCAAATAGTCATTTATGAGTTTAGTTTTGATTAAGTAGAGGGTATTAGACATCTTTCACTAAGAATTGTAATGGCTGACACTAAAACTCTGTTGAATGACATACAAATCCTTTACTCATTTATTTTTCCTTTTGGTGTTTGAAAAGCTGATAATACCTTGCTCAATCTTCGGTTTGCTGTCAAGAATAGCTTTCTTCTGGCCAAAGATAGTTAATAACTGTTCATTTTATCGAAAGGCCATGATGCATTCTTGACCCCCTTTTTGCTATAGGAATATAAACTGAAGAATTAATATTAAGTCATTTGCCTGATGGTGTTAGAATCAGAGAAATTGTTACAACACAAGAAGAGTTTTGTGATGCCTTCAAAGTCTGCACGGAATCACATTCTTCCACATCACCTAGAAACTTTCACCTTCAATAGCTTTAAAGCTGTGCTTTCTTCTTGATACTTGAAATAATAATAGACATCATTTCTTTCATATAATTTATCTTAGGGTGATCAATTTATCATCCGAAGTGAGATACTAGTTTGAGTGAAAAGGGCCACTATTAATAATTACACCAGAGGCATAAGAGGCGACTCTCCAGGGGATATTTTGTCACCCGACCTAGAAGCCATTTACACTAGAAATGAAGTAACCCACGACAATAGAAATTGAGGCTTCTTAAAAAGTCTGAATATTTCGGAAAGCAATATTGCCTCCTTTCCTGGAGACTTTTGAGAGCACATTAAACAGTCATGAGAATTTATTTCAGATCTTTTGTCTAGATGAACAGGTTTTGATTTCTGAACTTGCAAGGACAGTTGCATTATTTAGTTCAGTTTCTTAGAACATGCTGCATCTAAAAATCCTATTGTTTCTTCATGTAACTTCTGCTTCTTCAGTACAAGACTCCATCATTTCTTTCTTAAGGTATTCCTTAAGGCTTAAGGTCTCTGTGTAGGAATGTATAGGTCTACAAAATACCAACTATCTGCAAGTAAGATAACTTGTTGGTTACCTTTTTGGTAATATCGTCTACAAATTCCCTCTGGGTCTTCTTAACAGTACCTCTAAATAAACCATGAAGAACCCTAATTCTGTGTTTTTGCCTTTCCCTTTTCTCTTAGGTTTTAAAACCTACCTTCTATCTGAAAGATTTTCTAACCACCCATGAGTCATTTTAACACTCATTGTTTCCTTTCCTGAGCTCTTTTGATACCAAATACCTTTGCTGTTCTTAGAAGTATCATTTACCATTGCCTTATATTTGAGAAACCTTTCCATGTGTACAAATTAATCTACAAGCTCCTTAAAGACAAATATCACAGCTTATATTTCTTTTTTTTTCCTCCCCTCCTCCCTCATAACTAACATTGAATCATGCTATGGTAGAAACCTGTGGGGGTGTGTTTCCAGTTCACACACTCCCTTTTCTCTAGAATAAATGCCCTCTTACCCATAGTAATGACCAGCTGGGCCACGCTTGTTGGTGACCTGCTGTTTGCTCGAGGCTGGTTTTCACCAAGATAAAATGTGAACCAAGTTGGACCGATCAGTTTCTAATTTCTAGGAATGGGGACTCAGGAAGTAGGATTGCTTTTTATTGGTTGCTTATACTGAATCAATGCAAAAACAGAAGTGGGTTGGGTATTTTCGGCCATGTGGATGGAGAAGTCAGAAGTAAGAGTCAGAAAAATGAAGCAGGTCTTCCGAGTAAAACTGGACTGCCATATGCTGGAAAGGTGGAGAGAATAGACTCATCTCCCTCCCATCATTCTGGTCACAGCAGGTTCCCCATCACTCTTTCCCATGCATCCCTATTATATCATCTCCATAGCACTTATCAGTGTTTCAAATGATCTTTTTAATGTATGTATCATGGGCATATTTTCTATATCCTCCTTCTAGAATGAGCACCTCATGAGGGGAAAGACTTTGGTATCCACTGCTGTATTCCTGGCACCTAGAACAATGTATGTAATACATATAGTCATACTGGATAATATTCATGGAATGAATGATAATTACTTAAATGAACTCTTGTTTCCTAGCAGTTAATGGGTCTGTGGAATACGTTGATATGGTCAGAAGGAATTGTAACATGAGGTATAACTTAGAGCCAGGAAGCCATAGTGTTGATTTCTTAGCCAAGCTGAGGCCACACAGTGGTTTTGGAAAGAAGAGGAGGAGAGAAAAACAGAGAAGATGAGGCACCAGAAAAAAAATAAGATATTGGGAAGAAATCAGAGAATAAGCTCTCAGTTTGGTGATTTTGCTGTGTGCTGCTGTAAATCCAGCTAGGGAAAGGACATCCAAACAGCCAGCTGCCAGGAAAGCCTGAGAAACAGGGTGGAAAACAGAGGCTGGAGATAACAGAAGACTTGGGGCCTTTTACAGCAAGTGCAAACTTTCACACCTGTCAGCTATAAATCAAGAGGTTTATGAGGCTGCAATATTTACACTCTAATTAAAAAATCATAAAGCAAGCACCCTTTCAGTTTGCAGAAAACAAAACTCCAGAACTTCTACAGCAGTGGCTGTTAATCAGTTACTGCTAATGATCTGCTGCTCAGCACCAGAGATTGGGCAGGCACTTCCTCAGCCACAAATAGCAAATAAGACGACAGGAGAAAATGGGATTTGCACGAAAGAACAGCCTTTGGGGGGTGGAGGGTGGCCAGGACTCACCTGAAAACAGCGCACTTTATGGCACAGTCTCCATCTGGGCAAAGGAAAAATATTTTCACAAACTTGGTTGGCAGCTTAGGTTTGTTTTTACCATGTTCTTATGTGGAACTGAAGTTCATTTACCCTAATGTGGATATGGAGGTTGGATTAGGTATCTCGAGTGGGATTAGTGGCAGACAAGGAATTCAATCTGGAGGAATAAATTACCTATTGAAGTGTTAGGCCAGTTGCACTCCTGGGATCTAAGTGCTCCCCGAGATCCTTGTGGCATCTCCTGCCCTCCTGGTGGTTCCCTTCTCCACCCAGAGGCCAGGCACACTGGTCGCTGTTTGCATGGAACAGGCCAGACGGACCCTTCAAGCTCCTGCTGCATCCTCACTCCCCCTCACTCCTCCTTCTCCTCATTCCAACTTAAGGGGCCTTCTATCAGTTCCTGAAAAGGACTGACCTCTCTCCCCATCAGGGGTCTCCAACTTCGCTCCACTCCTCATTTTTCAGGTCACCTCTTTGAGTGTCTTGCTCTAAATTGGAGAAGCCACTCCTGTCTTTTATTCTTAAAGCATCCTATCATTTTCATGCTTAGTCCTTTTCACAATTGGTAATTCAACACTTAGGCATATGAATACTTGTTTAATGTCAGTCTTCCTTACCGTATTATAAGCACCACCAGGGCAAAGACTGTGTCTCTTTTATTCCCCCACTGAACATACACTACCTAGCACGGTGTCTGGGACATAGAATTTAACTTAACACTTGATGAATGAGTGGATGAATGAATGAATGAATGAATGCCCATAAATCATGCTTCCCAGTTTAGCTTTCCAAGTTGACAACCAAAATGAAATATGCAGAAAGGCTTGGTCCCTATTTTCTTCCCCGTCACTACAGAACCTAAGTTATGTAATATAACCCCAGATGTGACACTAATGGTGGGAATTTCAACAGCTGAAGGTAAGAGGATGAAGGCCACGTTTTGTCAGGTATTAACTGGCACCACCTGGAGAATGCTTCTGGGTGTGATCCAGAAAGCCCAGGCTCTGCTTTTAGATGCGTATATTCAGGTTTTGAATGTTGCCTCTTATACTGGTTAGAATAAATTGTTTCACCTTTCTTTGCTTTGATTTTCTTGTTGGCACAGTAAGAATGAAATGAGCCGCTGTACATAGAAGTCCTTTGTAAATTATCAAGACGGTGATTATGTCATGATTTTCGTTCCTCTGAGTCTTCCCTACATCCAAAAATGGCCTGGGGTGCCCTCTCTCCAATCTGGGGTCACCAGATACACACTCTTCCCCGGATCTGAACCTCTGCCACTTGTGCCCTCTAGCTCTGCCCTCTGTGGACTTCTCCCTATTTTCATTCACTGGCCCCATGCTTTACCTTCGGACCTGGGACAGTTGTCATTGAAGGTCCCAACCCTACCACCCTCCATGGGCCTTGTTTCTCAGACTGTATTTGTTTATGTTCGTCACAAACACAGGCTCAGAAGTCTATGTGCTGAGTTAATTGAGCCCTGTTTATTTGCCGATTCAGTACAAATGTGACCACAGAAGGAAAACTGGCTTTTATTGGCACATGCTCCTGACTTAGATCCCACTGTGGTGTGTGGCTTCGGCACTTGTGAAAAAAAATAAATCCTGTAGAATCACTGGATTGCAATAGGCCTCCCGTTAAACACAGGAAAGAAGCTGCTGAGGTCTGAATTTGCTGATGTCTGCTGATGGTATGTGAATTAAGGCTTGTAAACTAAATGTAGGTTGTGATCAGTGTATCCAATATTGGGCTGAAATAATTATTTTCTCAGCACTTCCCAAAGAAAGTAGAAAAGAATTTCAAGTCTAATGGCGCTTTCTGTGTTCTTCCCTCTTATTGGCATGATGAAACAAAAAACATAGGCCCCATTTCCCCTCCAATCCTGCGATTTAGAAGTAAAGCTTAAATAACCCAGTTCTCCTAGGTAGCAACAATGTAGAAATTATCTCATCCGTGTTTACGTGGAAGCATGCAGGACAGAGTGATTTACTAAAGATCATATAGGGAGTGGCCGATGCCAATGTAATCACATGCAAATGTTCAGGTTCTCCTCTCCTTAGCAGCAATTTTCTGTTCTCTAGGCTGATCCATCTCCCCTTAACCTGCATCAAATGCCCCTGCTTTGCCTGACGGTCTGTCTGCCCCTGAGAAAAACAACATCCCCTTCCACCCCCCACACATGTTCCCTTTTATAATTGAAAAATTATCCTTAGGGCTTCAGTCTCTTCTTCTATTTACCCCCCAGCCATTCCCTACCCCATCTAAGGTGGACAAATTTAGCAAATAAAAATATAGGATGCCCAGCAAAATTTGAATTTCAGACAAGCGATGAATAATTTTCTAGTATGAGTATAACGTTGCAATATTTGGGACGTATTTTTACTGCAAAGTGTCTGTGGTTTATCTGAAATTCAAATTTCACTGGGTCTCCTGCATTTATCAGACAGGCTTAGTCCTATTGCAAATGTCCACATCTTTTTTGTTTATCCCTTAGGTTGATGCTTCTGTTCACTTTTCTACCTTAACACTGGTCCTGTCAGATTTCTGCTAACATATTACAGTCTATTTTCTCAGGGTTTCTAAACCTCCAGAGCCAGAGATGATGGTAGAGCCTCCTTCAGGAACATCCACTCGTGGTTTCTATTCTGACTCTGCCAAATTCTGGCTGTGACTTGGGCAGTGTCTCAATCCCTGTAAGCTTCAGTTTCTTCGGCTATAAAATGAGGGTTTCAACGGTTCCTAACTCAAAGCTCAGATATGAGAACATACAGCGCACATTTAGCACAATCCTTGCCACACACTATGTGCTCATTTAGTGTCAGATAGTGAAGTCGTTGCTGCTTTTATTTTATTGTCATTTTATGCATAAGAACAGAAAGTCCCACAGAGGTGAAGTGAGTTACACAAAGTTTTGGAAGAGAGAGTTTCTGAGACTCTGCTTCAAATGTCACATTCAACGTTCAAATTTAGTATTTTAGACCTAGGTCACTTGAAGACCAGTATGGTAGACACTGCAAGTCACTTACCCAATTTCCATTCCCATTCCTTCTTTTCTTCCTCGCTGGAAGAACCCCAGTTTTAGAGGGTGACTTTCTTTGCCCAGTCACCAGTGTGCAGGGAAATGGTCTCCTCCCTGGTCGAGCCAGGGATCGTGATGGGGCATGTGATGGTTTAGCAAGGATAGTGTGACCCATTCCTGGTCAAAGGGAACTGAGGGGAAGTATGTTAAAGAGCTTCTGAAAAAGATTTTTCATTTCTAATAAAAATGTATGCATGCGGAAAATGCTTTTCTGCCCCGGACGTGGCCATGTCTAAGCATAATGCTTAGGACCACTGCAGCCAACCTGTGACCAGGAAGGGAGAAATCGCCAAAATTCTGAAGATAGCAGCATGGGCAGAGGGAAAGCCCTTGTACCCTTGAGGATTGTTGAGCTACTGAAGATTCTCGGTAAGTGTCCTGACTCTAGATTTCTCATTTTGTGAAATAATCCCTCTTTCTATTTAAGGCATTCCTTAGTTTATTACTTGCAAGGGAATACCCCCAAGTGGTATAAAACTCTGAAGTCCATAGGAAAGAGATAGGGTAAAGAGTATTTTCTTTCCCCAGGCCCTACAGCACTGCATGCCAGCACAACAGATTTTGGGATAGAATTTCAGGTAAGAGAACTCTTCTTGCTCCAACACTTATCTCCCTAAACTGTCTGTGAGATGTTTGTCTTGTGTGAAAGGACTTCCTTCTTTGGGCACGTGGACTTGGCTCCACGAGCAACCATCCCCACAAGAATTTCTGAAAGGGGATTTTCTTCAAGGAAGCTGCAAAGGAAACTGCTTCATTCCCAGAACATGATGATGATAATGATAATGGAATTTCATCAATTTATAATTTAAAATGTTTTCAAATATACTATCTTATACTGGGACATACTTAATAAACTTCAAAATGTAGGTAATATAATATATGATATAACAACACTAAAAATATTTTGGCATCACCACTTATGGCGTGGATCAGTAGTAAATTGTTTAGCAAATCAGAATGCTGTAGGAGAACCTTCTAGAAGTTCAGATTCCTGGGCTCCAACCCTCACTAGGAGTTTGGTTCAATAGGGCTTCCTTTTTCAAGAAATGTGCTTGTGATCCCCCTAATCATTGCAGTTATTAGGTGGGCAGGGTTGACGTAGTGTCAGCTTAAAACAGTGGCTCTCAAAATATGATCCCTAGATCAGTGGTATAAGAATCCCTTAGGAACTTACATGTTCAAATTCTTGGACCCCCACCCCAGTCCTTCCAAGTCAGAAATTCTGGGGTTGGGGCCCAGCAATCCATCTTTTGACAAGCCCTCCAGGTGATTCTGATGCATGCTGAAAGATAAGTGCTACTGATTTAAATTATCAGGAAAGCCTCGTTAGAGGAAGAAGACCCTGAGATAGGCTTGGTAAACTTTGGATAGGAGGAAAGAAGTGAGAAGACCATTCTCTATTAGCTATAACCTAAGCAAAGGTAGGAAAAGGGTATTGAGCATGGAGTATAAGGCTTTGGGAGGAAACCTGCCTGATACTAGAGAGTTCTAGCTGAGGATTGCCTGTGACAATCCTAGTTTATGCCTGTTGTCCTGGTGCAATTAATAATAGCACCCCCTTTTACTCTCAATGTGTCCCGGTTTGGACAATAAATTACATGTTTACTCTAGGTTTAACGTGAGTTCAAGGTGTACAAAGAGGTCTGATGATCATGAGCATAAATTGTATGCATCAAGAATGTAAATCAGATCTCAGGACCCTTGTAGAACCAAAGGGTATGTGTCCACATACTGTTCACTGCTCTGGATTCCAATGCACTGCATTTCCCTCTTCCTCTCTCCATTCCTTTCCTGAGCATAGAAGTAATCTTGGAAAAAATGGGTTTTGCCTTTCCCATTTCTGAAGTAATGTAAACCCTTCATGTTAGATCCCTTGATATCATGCCACATCTTCCTGCAATTTATATTCTTAGTTTTTCCCATCATCCCTAAAGAGGTTCCTCTTTTTTATCTCTTCATTCTCTTTTGTTCTTTCAAATAATTAAAAACTTTAATTCCTATCTCCAATACTCTTTTTTTCCTAATACCCTTTTGTTTAATTAAAAAAATGGCCATAGTAAGGAAATCACTACATGGAATCCATACAGCTTTTGGCAATTATAATTTAAAGGCTGATGTTTCATGGGTGAGTTATTTCTTACAGGATCTCTGACATCTGCTTTCATGCTTTGGTTTTCTGCTTGGCCAGAAAGAACCAGGTCGATTCCACAAGCTCCTGGATCACAGCTAGGAAATCTGAAGATCATTTGGTTTCTTTTTCTATGGCAGGCTCTTAAGATACCTTCTAACCTGCAAGTTCAACCCTGGTAGACTTAAGGAGCTTCATATGGGCCATATTCACATGTCTATAGACATTGGAAACAAAAATCCTTCTCTCTTGGCTTCATTTGCAGGGTCAGCTCTCCCACAACCCTGAGGCCCCTCAGTCTCAACCATTGCCCAGTTCTGTCCTTAATGTTAGGCTGCAGTTATGAATGATAAAACTGGACACAAAGGGAGTGTATAACTCAGAAAAATCACCTTGTTTCTTACTTTTGTACCTCATGACTGGGAAGGACCCCTGGGAGGCAGCAAGCACCCTAGAAATGTACCTTGCAACAGCAGCACTCTCTGGATTTTGAGAGACTTGTTGCCTGACTTTAGTTCTCACCAATGGATGGGAAGGGCAGTTGGGAGGCACCGGTTCCACACTTCTCCATTGTGCAGAAACCTACACTGTATCTATGGTAAAAATTGGTGGCTGGAGTTTAGACCTCAGTAGAGGCTGGGAAGGGCATCATCTGGGAAGCAGCAGGTTTATATAAATGCTTCCCCCAAGAGCAGCACTTTCTGAACCTGAGATTTGTAGAACTTTTACAGTTTTTCAAAGACTGGGAAGGATATTGGAGAGCAGTGGCTTCACAGAAATGCCCCTCTCAGTAGCATGCTCCCTAAACCTGATAATACCTGTTGCTCAACATCAGACTTCTCCAAGGTTTGAGCACAAACTCCACAAGGTTTGAGACCAAACACAGGACAGAGCTCTTTGGGCCTGAGGAGACTTGCTGCTTGACAATGGGTCTCATCAGGGGCTGAGGCCCCCCATCTGGGAGACAAGTTTCTTTTTAAACACTGCACTAATGTTAGCATTCCACCTTTGCTTTATGCCAGAATGTTGGATATTTCCAGTTCAGTCAAGGATATAAAAGGGGTTTGGGAGCCTATGTGTGTCCAGCCATGAAATAGAGCAGTTAAGCCAAAGCCTAGAGAGAGAGAGGTACTCTCCTCCCAGCCAAGCACCTAGGAGACAGAATAGAGGGGTTGTAGCACTGCAGCTGCTGCTGCTTCCTTCATCACATATTTCTGAAATCAGCTTTAGTATGGAATTCCATACAATCTGCCTGGCATTGCCTGTATTGATTCTGTTGCAACCAAGAGCATACTTCTGTGATTAGTGATATGGACAACAAGCAATGAATTTAGAGTGAAACTATTTGTTGACAAATCATATTTTATATATATAGACACACGTACATTATACATGCAAATAGTATATATAACACTAACCAATTTACTTATAGGTACATTGTATAGAATAAATCTACCATAATAGGATACTGACTTTGGTATAAGTATTCTTTTTCTCTCTCTCTCTCTTTTTTTTTTGCATAGACAGGCACTGGGAATTGAACCTGGGTCTCCAGCATGGCAGGCAAGAACTCTGCCTGCTGAGCCACCATGGCCCACCCTAGCATTCTTTTAAGAGCTTTTACATTGGTTATTTTATTGAGTTCTCAAAATAACCCTAGGGCAAGACTTCCTTAAGCTCAGCACTATTGACATTTGGGCCAGACAATTCACTGTTGTGGAGGGATATCTTGAGCTTTCTAGGAGGTTTACCAGCGTCTCTGGCCACTACCCACTAGGTGCCAGTAACACCCCTCTGCCCTCAGCTGCGACAATCCAAAACATCTCCAGATACTGCCAAATTTTGCCCAGATTGAGAATCACTGGCCAAAGAGAAAGGTACTTCTGCTAGCTCCTTTAAACAGATAAGGAAACCAAGGCTTAAAGAGATTAAGCATTTGCCCAAGGTCAGGTAGTCTTGAAGGATAAGACTCAGGATATAAATCTGTATATAGAGCTGAGCTTTTAGCCACCACTCTCTATATCACAGTGATGATATCTTTTAGGACCCACAGTCCTACCAGGTTGTTGGAGGTACCTCCAGTCTTTGGCCGCTAATGGGATGAAGATTTTGCATTTCTCATTGCCAAGATCACTCAAAGACTTAACATCAGGTGACACGTGTCTTTACCTCCTCCAGGGAGGTTAGAAACTGTGAAACGTTTTCAACATTTTTACCTGGGGCAGGGGTGGTGGGGGTCTGGGGGACACCTAACTTAGTCATACCCTGAAAACATTATTAACAACCTGAGTGGGAGAGAGATTTGCTGTCACTTTGTTTCACAAGGCCACTGAACTAGGTTTGACAGCCCTATTTGATGCTTGATGACTCACTTCCTAAGGCTTTAAAAGCTTTTTATGCTACAGGTGTTCTAAAGATCAACGAGTTGGCATTTACCATGTGCCTAAGATCTTGAACACATTATTCTTCTACAGTGTTTTTTATTCATCCACTAGAATGAACATAAAACTAGTAACCGAAATTTACTAATCAGAACCAGTATATAAAAAAAAGACCCAGAGTTTCATCTTTAGAAGATGCCACCAAATACTACCTGTACCTGCCAACTGTGTTGAACTCTAGGTACAGGACAGAAGTGCAACCAGCCACTGTTTCCAAAATGATGGCAGTCACCTCTTCTTTGTTCACACTTTTTGAAATTTTTTGTTGGAATGCTGACTCTTTGAGATTCTGTGCCTCTCGAAACAGAAACTTCTGTTTAGCTTCATTTTTCTGGGTAATTGCAAGAGTGGCATTGCATTTATGCACACACATAAAAAAATTGCTAGATATAATTCTCATAATTCAAGTTCAGTAAATGATTTGTACTTGTTATTTCCCATTTTCCTACCAGCCTACCATTGCCAATGCTTTAAGCATTACATTAATAATCATTAATTAAATGTGCCCCTTACTTCATCAAGCTTACTTTAACAAACTGGAAAGTAGAGGAGAGTTACAATACCCTCAATTCACAGTTCCACGCTCTGCATTTGCTTTTAAAATTCCTCTTATCCCACATATGAAGAAATAGCAACACTAACAAGGCTAAACGATTTTGTTGATGTTCCTACTCAACCAAACCTTATCCAGTGACTTTTGTTTGAAACATATTTATGCCTTTTTAATAAATGTTTTGCTAGCTCGTTAGGGTTAAGAATTTGCTTTAAATTTTCTGGAGGTATTTCTAACAGATCTGATTAATGTGTGGGTGATTAATGGAGAAGGCTGTGGGGAGGGAAGACAGGGAAAACAAAGACCTAGCTTATTTTGGCCTTGACAGCCCTATTTCTCAATCCTCCAGACAGTCATCTCTTGACTCCATGATGTGGTTTGGGGCCTCCCTGCTACTTACCTGCTATGTCCATATGTGCCCGTAGTTTATAAGAGCCAACCAAATGCACATGAAGCACTGTGCTTAAAAGACCAGTTCCCCCAAGAGATGGAGCACATCCAGCCTGTCCCTGTTAGAGCAGAATCTTCACCCCTAACCTGGAGCACCAGGACTGCTTC
The DNA here is from genome assembly GCA_004026745.1 of Myrmecophaga tridactyla. Taxonomy (NCBI): domain Eukaryota; kingdom Metazoa; phylum Chordata; class Mammalia; order Pilosa; family Myrmecophagidae; genus Myrmecophaga; species Myrmecophaga tridactyla. The sequence continues at coordinate 6,768 of PVIY010042968.1, read as the reverse complement.
CCTGTTAGTGACTTAAAAACCATGGGAAAACCCCAGTGTTTCTCACTCCATGTAATGCTTCAAGGAAAATTTTCTGACTGAGGAGAATTATATGTGGTCTTTTATGAATAAACAGACATGAGGTACCAGTCCCAGATTTGAAGTCCATGGTGGGAAAGATTTATCATAACTTGGCAGGAAAACATATTGGGCTATTCATTTTAGTCTTGGCCCTTTCTATTCTTCCTTTCTCCCATTTCAAACTTTTAGCTTGACTCCCAACTTGATGGGAGTCCTTTCCCTTGGGAAAGGGAGGGTATTAGTGGTGTCGGCAAAGTATTTACTTTAGAAAACTGCCTTCATGTCTTTGGTTTTCTACATGCCTGAACTCCTTGTGATGATTGCACCAGGGAAGGAAGGAGCTGGAGAAAAGGAGAGCATGATGGAGAAGACCCTTCCCTCCCCCTGACACTTTCTGTAGGAAGCAGGACTTGTGCCCCATTACCCCCGCAGTACCACTCACAGGTAGCAGGACCTCTAAAATTTCTCCCTTGGGAAGAAATGAGGTGTTGTAATGAAGGAATTGAAGTGTTCTGATGAACAACATGGACTCTGAAGCCAGTGCCCTGGGTTCAAATCCATCTCCACCATTGCAGAGCCACTGAGACTTGTTCTACTTAAATCTCTCCACCTCACTTTCCTTATCTATAAAATAGCAATGACAAAATGATCTTATAGAGTGCTTTTGAGGATTAAATGAGTTTAATTCATGGAAGGTGCTTCGAAAAGTGTTGGGTATATAGTGAACTCTCTATAAATATCAGTTAAAATGTTCATGCTCAAAACATCAGTAAATAATCCAATGTTCAAGCTTGCATAGAATCAACAGAAGCTTCACAGACCCTCACACACTTGAAACAGTGAGGATTCTATGACTACTACATTAAATTGAAGACAAAACAGCCACCATCACCCACCCCACCCCACCCCTCCCCCTGCCCATTTTCTGAGCCCCATATTAACTTACAGGATTCTAGAGAAGCATTACCTGCATTCCACATAATCTTGTTTGATCTTGTCAGCAACCCAGGAAGATGGAGTGGCAACTTAGATATTTACAATAATTTGAAGGGAAGAAAGGATAAGATATGCAGCATGTATTGTATAGTTGAGTTTTATTGTCTATTTAACACTAATCTACTAATAATGAGATACCTGCCCATTCCCTCTTCATACGAAGCAAATTCAAATATCAGTGAAGACGTTTATAAGCACAGTTAACCTATGTCAGAAAAATCTGATAGTCTCAACTGTATTAGTTAGGTTCTCTAGAGGAACAGAATCAACAAGAAATATTCATAAATATGAAATTTATAAAAGTGTCTCACATAACCATGGGAACATAGAGTCCAAAATCTGTAGGGCAGGCTGTGAAACTGACAATTCTGATGGAGGGTCTGGATGAACTCCACAGGAAAGGCTCACCAACTGAAGCAGGAAGAGAGCCTGTTTCTTCTGAATTCTCCTTAAAAGGCTTCCAGTGATTAGATTAAGCATCACTCATTGCAGAAAACACTCCCTTTGGCTTATTACAAATGGAATCAACCGTGGATGCAGCCGACGTGATCATGATTGGATTCTGTGAAATGTCCTCATCCCAATAGACAGCCCAGAACTTAACCAACCAGACAAACAGGTACCACCACTTGGCCAAGTTGACACATGAACCTGAAGCCATGACAGTCCAAACCTTGTCAACTTGGCAGCTATACACATCACTTTAAACCATACCTAATTTTTAGATAAAAAACAATAAAACACACATTTTTTCTTTCACCTAACAATACTCAACTGTCCTACATATAACCAGAAACACATTAAATCTCCCCAGAAGAGGGTGCAAGTCCTTGTGTAATATTCATTCTTAAACTTGATATCTTACAACTTAAATAGTATAACATGAGCAAAACAGCATTATAGTCTTCATTTCTGTAACTGATCACATGATGATAGTTCATATTTATCATTACCTTCTTCCACTACCCATTCCATGTTCCCTTTACTCTCAGCAAACACTTCAGCTGGCCATGGTTCTTTGCCTAGTGGGGTGACCCAAACCTTCATTCCTGACATTTCAGAGCCATTGGTAGTCCTACCAGGATTGGGTTGTTGGAGTTTTCCATTGATTTTAATCACAGGGCATGGTAGTACTAAAAAACACCCTAGGGGATCTCCTATATTCCAGGAAAATTCTTCTTTACCTCCATTGTGTAGTTGCAGTCCTAGTTCCCCCTGATAGTCAGGGTCAATGGCCCCAGCCAATGATGTAATCCCCTTCTTGGCTTGTTGATCCAAGGGCATGAATAGCCCAAAGTGACCAGGTGGCAGTCCTAGATTCCAGTTCAACTGAATCATTTTTGTTGCTCCTGGTGGAAGCATGCCCCCTTTTGGAACTAAAACCTGTAGACCAGCAGAGCTCAAGGTCACAGGGACAGGAAGCAAAAATTTTCCTAGTGGATCACTAGGGGTAATAGCAAGGGGTGCCACTCCGATTTCCACCCCTTGGTTCCTGGATCCATGGATCTTGGCTATGGGAGAAAGAGCACCATACAGCAGATGCTGATTCAGACAATATACAGCTTCCTGGATAACATTAACTCAGCCCTTCAAGGTATTGCCACCTAGTTGGCACCATAATTGAATTTTCAAAAGGCCATTCCACCGTTCTATCAATCCAGCTGCTTCTGGATGATGGGGAACATGGTAAGACCAGAGAATTCCATGAGCATGTGCCCATTCCCACACTTCATTTGCTGTGAAGTGTATTCCTTGATCAGAAGCAACGCTGTGTGAAATACCATGACGATTGATAAGGCATTCTGTAAACCCATGGATGGTAGTTTTGGCAGAAGCATTGCATGCAGGGGAAGCAAACCCATATCCAGAGTATGTGTCTATCCCAGTTAGAACAAATCGTTGCCCCTTCCATGAAGGGAGTGGTCCAGTGTAATCAACCTGCCACCATGTAGCCAGCTGGTCACCTCAGGGAATGGTGCCGTATCAGGGGCTGAGTGAGGGTTTCTGCTGCTGGCAGATTGCACACTCAGCAGTGGCTGTAGCCAGGTCAACCTTGGTGAGTGGAAGTCCATATTGCTGAGCTTATGCATAACCTCCATCCCTACCACCATGACCACTGTGTTCATGAGTCCACTGGGCAATGACAGGAGTTACTGGGGAAATAGGCTGACTGGTATCCACAGAACGGGTAATCTTATTCACTTGATTATTAAAACCTTCCTCTGCTGAAGTCCCCTCTGGTGTGCATTCACATGGGACACAAATATCTTCATGTTTTTTTTTCCACTCAGAAAGGTCTATCCACATACTTCTTCCCCAGACCTCTTTGTCACCAATTTTCCAATTATGGTCTTTCCAAAACGCTGACCATCCAGCCAAACCATTAGAAACAGCCCATGAGTTAGTACACAAATGTACCTCTGGCCAGTTCTCCTTCCAAGCAAAATGAACAACCAGGTGCACTGCTCAAAGTTCTGCCCACTGGGAGGATTTTCCCTCACCACTGTCCTTCAAGGACACCTCAGAAAGGGGTTGTAGTGCTGCAGCTGTCCACTTTTGGGTGGTACCTGCGTATCGCGCTGAACCATCTGTTAACCAGACCCGAGTTTTCTCTTCCTCAGTCAATTCACTGTAAGGAACTCCCCAAGAGGCCATAGCTCTGGTCTGGGAAAGAGAAGGTAATGTGGTAGGAGTGGAAACCATGGGCATTTGGGCCACTTCTTCATGTAACTTACTTGTGCATTCAGGACCTGCTCTGGCCCTATCTCGTATATACCATCTCCATTTTACAATAGAGTTCTGCTGCGCACACCCAACTTAATGGCTTGATGAGTCAAACAACACCCAGCTCATGATAGGCAACTCAGATCTCATGGTAACTTGGTGGACCAAGGTTAAGCGTTCAGTCTCTACTAAGGCTGAGTAGCAGGCCAAAAGCTGTTTCTGAAAAGGAGAGTAGTTATCTGCAGTAGATGGTAAGGCTTTGCTGCAAAGTCCTAAGGGTCTACCTTGTGATTCTCCAATAGGGGCCTGCCAAAGTCTCCAAACAGCATCTCTATTTGCCTTTGACACTCCCAGCACCATTGGATCTGCTGGATCATACAGCCCAAGTGGCAGAGCAGCTTGTACAGCAGCCTGGACCTGTTGTAGACCTCCTCTTGTTCAGGTCCCCACTCAACATTAGCAGCTTTTCTGGTCACATGATAAATGGGCCAGAGTACCACACACAAATGAGGAATATGTTGTCACCAAAATCCAAAGAGACGAAATAGGCGTTGTGGGTCTTTTTTCGTTGTAGGAGGGACCAGGTGCAGCAACTTATCTTCCACCTTAAATGGGATGTCTTGACATGCTCCACACCACTGTACACCTAGAAATTTCACTGAAGGCCCCAGTATTTTTGTTGGATTTATCTCCCATCTTCTGACACACAAATGCCTTACCAGTAAGCCTAGAGTAGTTACTACTTCTTGCTCACTAGGTCCAATCAACATGATATCATCAATATAATGGACCAGTGTGATGTCTTGTGGGAGGGAGAAATGACCAAGTTCCCTGTGGACAAGATTATGACAGAGGGCTGAAGAGTTGATATACCCCTGAGATAGGACAGTGAAAGTATATTGCTGACCTTGCCAGTTGAAAGCAAACTGTTTCTGGTGGTCTTTACTAACAGCTATTGAGAAAAAAGCCTTTGCCAGATCAATAGCTGCATATTAGGTACCAGGGGACGTATTGATTTGCTCAAGCAATGATACTGCATCCTGAACAGCAGCTGCAATTGGAGTTACCATGTGGTTGAGCTTATGATAATCCCCTGTCATCCTCCAAGACCCATCTGTTTTCTGCACAGGCCAAACAGGAGAGTTGAATGGGGATGTGGTGGGAATCACCACCCCTGCATCTTTCAAGTCCTTAAGAGTGGCAGTAATCTCTGCAATCCCTCCAGGAATCTGGTATTGCTTCTGATTTACTATTTTGCTAGGTAGGGGCAGTTCTAGTGGCTTCCACTTGGCCTTTCCCACTATAATAGCCCTCACTGCATGAGTTAGAGAGCCAATGTGGGGATTCTGCCAGTTATTCAGTATATCTATTCCAATTATACATTCTGGAACTGGGGATATAACTACAGAATGGGCCCAGGGGCCCACTGGACCCACTGTGATATGGACCTGAGCTAAAACTTCATCAATCATCTGGCCTCCATCAGTCCCCACTCTGACTGATGGACCAGAGTGACGTTTTGGGCCCCCTGGAATAATGTCATTTCTGAACCAGTGTCTAAAAATCCCTGAAATATCTGATCATTTCCTTTTCCCCAAGGAAAAGGTAACCCAGTTACCCTGGTTAAGGGCCATTGGTCTCCTTGGGGAAGGCTTGGAGGAAGGTTAACAGTATAGATTTGTGGCAGTGTAACAGGGTTCTCCCCCATAGGAACCTCGTCTCCCCTTCATTCAAGGGGCTCTGGGTCTGTAAACTGTCTCAAGTCTGGAAATTGATTAAGGGGCCTTGACTCTGTGTTTTTTGTAATTCAGGTTAGACTTCTGGTCACTTGACCTAGAACTCTTTTGTTTATACAGCTCAAACAAGAATTTAGTAGACTGCCCATCTATTGTATTTCTATGTACCCCATGATTTAGTAGCCAATGCCACAAATCTCTGCGAGTGAGATTGTTTTGACTCCTGCTTTGAGTTTGTTGTCTATTATAATAGCCACGTCTGCCCTGTCTTTGGCGATTAAGTGCTGCCACCTGGCTTCTACCAATTCGGGTTCAGGTCATCCCCATTGTGTTTAAGGATTCCAGCTCAGTGACAGCAGTTCCCACATTAATATTTGACCTACAGAGAAGTGCAACTATAGAGCTCTTCAGGGATGATGGTATGAGTTTCACAAATTTATTTCTCATTGCTCTGGTAAAAGGTACATCCTCCAGACATTCCTGGGGTGTAAGAGCAGACTTTGCATGATAAATCCCCTCTAATATTCTGGTCTCTCTAAGCCTCTGGATCCCCTCATCTACATTATACCAGGGCAGTTCTGGCATTTCAACCTCAGGTAATGTTGGCCACCTTTGATCCATGTTTCAACCAACCATCCAAACAAACTGTTAATACCTTTTCTAACCCCTTGAGCTATAACATTGAATGCAGAGTCTCTGCTTATTGGGCCCATATCAATAAATTCAGCCTGATCCAGCCTTATATTCCTCCCACCATTATCCCACACCCTTAAAATCCATTGCCACATATATTCCCCTGATTTCTGTCTATATAAATAGGAAAACTCACACAGTTCTTTTGGAGTATAATGTACCTCCTCATGTGTGATACTTGGTACCTCACCTTTAGGGGCCTGTTGGGACTTTAGTCTACTTATAAGTATGAAAGAAATGAGGGGTATTGGGGGTGGGTCATGAAAAGAATTAGAAATATCTTCCAAGCCATTTGCTTCAGGGCCTTCATTTGTAGTTTTATCTGGTGAAACAGGATTAATTACTCTAGGGCTAATCCCTTCAGGTGGAGGTTGGGTGGCCAAGTCCTCAAGGCAGGCTGGAGGTGGGGCAGCTATGTCCTCAGGGGAGATTATTACAGGGTTATCTAGAGAAGACTCAGCATGATCTAGGGTTTCAACCTCACCCCTGACATCATTATCAATCCATATGTCACCATCCCATTTTTCAGGGTCCCACTCCTTTCCAATCAATGCTCTCA
>PVIY010042967.1:0-20621 GCA_004026745.1 Myrmecophaga tridactyla | reverse complement strand
GAAGCATTAGGAGAATCGAATGATGATATTTTGACTATCTCCTTTGCCAACTCACTCCATGGATTGGGAGTGTCATTCTGATTACAGGAATCAGAGTCCTTAGTGTCTCTGAGTCCAGTCAGAGTAGAAAACCATTCATAAAAACCCATTTTTAATATTCTGTTTCTTAAGAACCACTCCTAGTACCAAGATGTATTAGTTAGGGTTCTCTAGAGAAACAGAATCAACAGGGAACACTTGCAAATATAAAATGTATAAAAGCGTCTCACGTGACCGCAGGAACACAGAGTCCAAAATCCACAGGGCAGGCTGCAAAGCCGACGACTCTGATGGAGGGTCTGGATGAACTCCACAGGAGAGGCTCACCAGCCAAAGCAGGAATGGAATCTGTCTCCTCTGAGTCCTCCTTAAAAGGCTTCCCGTAATTAGATTTAGCATCACTAATTGTAGAAGCCACTCCCCCTTGGCTGATTACAAATGGAATCAGCTGTGGATGCAGTTGACGTGATCATGACCTAATCCTATGAAATGTCCTCATTGCAACAGACAGGCCAGCGCTTGCCCAATCAGATAAACAGGCACCACAACTTGGCCAAGTTGACACATGTCCCTAACCATGACAACACATCTACATGGAAACCACCTAATCAAAAGGATCCACCCCAAATTGGGTGGGTCACATCTCCATGGGAACAACTTAACCAAAACTATCCCAGCCAACAACATTGAATCAGGATTCTAGAACATGGCTTTTCTGGGATACACAAAAGTTTCAAATACTCCTTAAACATTCCTCTCCCTCAGTATTTTTATTCTCTCCCTCTGGAACTTTTTTTTTTTTTTTTGGAAGGAAATTGAATAATTTCATTTTATCCTTTTTGCCACCCAACTCCTTTTTCATTTCTTTACCTCTTGGTGCCACCCTGGGATATTTCTTCAGCTGCATTTTCTAATCCAGTAACTCTCTCTCTGGCTGTGTCTAGAATACCGTTTAACGAATACAGTGAAGGTCATTTTTTTCTTTTTAATAACTATTTTTAATGTCTATAACTTTTACTTGATTCCTTTTCAAATCTGCCTATTCTTTTTTTTTTCATCTTTTCTTCTCCTTGCCTTAATGTTATATCTTTTGGGTTTTTTTTTTTCTGTAAGCATTATGTAAACAAAAATCCTTTCCAGGTTTTTCTATTCATTCTATTTCTTGGAGTGTTGATCCTCTTATTTCCCTCTGGCTGCTGCTCTTCTTGGTTTTAACCCTTTGTAGCTCAACTTGAATGGGGGTTGCTTTCCATAACGGTCCCTCATTTCTAAACCAGAAAAACAATCCTCCAGAGAGGCTTTGCATTTACCTCTCCCAAGCCCCCAAGATTCTCAAGTTATGCTGATTCCTTATCTCTCAGTATATCCCAAGAACCCCTTCTCATGAGCCATTTTGACTTTTTCTTCAACTAACCTCTTTGATTTTATGCATCTTTGACACTGGTTAAGTATTCAAAAATTCTTTTATTCTATTTTATTTATTTATTCAGCATCTCTTTATGTAGTTGTCATATACTGTCTGTGTAAGTTTGCTAAAGCTGCCAGAGTGCAATACATCAGAGATGGATTTTTTTTTTTTTTTTGCATGTTGTATGGTGGGGGTCACATTTCATTATTTTTCCATGTGAATATCCCGTTATTGTAGCACTACTTGTTGAATTTTTGTTTGTTTGCTTTGTGTGTTTGTTTTTTGGAGAAATGCATGGACTTGGAATCAAACCTGGGTCTCCCACATGGCAGGTGAGAGTCCTACCACTGCACTACCCTTGAACCCCCTGGATTGGTTTTTATAAAGAGGATTTATTTAGTTACAAATTTACTAATTTGGAAAGACACACGGCGATGTCTGCTGGCCTTCTCTCCCAGCTTGTGGGTTCAAATGGCTTTTCCCTAGGGCATTTCCCTTCTTCATCTCCAAACATCTGGGTCTGTGTCAGCTCTAAGCTCTGAGCTGAGTTGGGCTGGACTGTGCTATGACTTCTCTTTTTAAGACTTCAGCTAAATAAATTAGTCACTTATTGCAGAAGGACTCCCCTTGGCTGATTGCAAATGTAATCAGCCAAAGATGAATTTCACATGCTGATGATTTAAGTCCACACATCAAACAACTGGGCACCCTCACCTGGCCAAGTTGACACCTGAACCTAACTACAGCACTCTCTTATCCTCTTATTATCTGTAGTACACAATTTAGCAATTAATTAATCTTGTTATTTAAGAGTGTGTAGTTTTGCCTCCCCAACTGCATATAGAAGCTCCATTCCTTCATTTGTTTAGTGGGCCCACACACACATACTAAGCTCTTTCTGTGCTTGGGACCCACTGAAAAACTACCTTCATTTCCCAGACCTGCCTGCTTCCCTTTCCCACCCATAGCTGCAGCACAGCCCGGGTGGGGCTGCAGGACAGCTGGTCCCCATCAGCTATTTATAAACTTCTCACTCCCTTTGGCAGTTCCTCCTCCGCCTTGTTCCCTAAATACAAGCTGTCTCCCAGCTTGCTGCCCTCCCCTCTATACCCTCATGTTCTCACTACCTTGGGTGTGTCCCCCACCAAGCCTTCCCTGACCCCTCTGTGTAAAGCATCCCAGGTTAGCCCTTCCCACCCAGCCCTGCCTTTCCAAAGGGCCTTTTGGAAATGTCCATGGACTGGTCTTTCCATCACTTTAAACATGAAGAGAACAGCTTTTTCACGCCCTCAGCCCTGCGCACAGGGTCCACTCTCCCAGCCACCCAGACTCAGCTCTAGCACTCTCCTTGCCATCCCTCCTTCACCATGCCCTATCGACTCAGCCTTCAAAGTGCCTCCTGCCTCCACCCTTTCTGCTCCACCCTTGGCCATCTGCTCAGGCACAGCCTCCTCTCCCCTGAAGGTCTTCCTAGCTTTTGTTTTCTAGAAGCCCAAGCTTGTAGGAGAACTTGGAGAGTTTACTGAGGAAGTAAAAGGAAGAAGGACAGAGGATCTGGCTAGAAGGCGAGCACAAGGTCCCCCTTCCCCAGTTATAGGCTGAAGGGGAGCCGTGGGGAGAAGGGGAAGAAGGAGAGAGGTGGGTGAGTGAAGCAGAAGGGCCCATATCCTGGGTCCTGAGGGTGCCTGGGAAGGTGGCCAGAACTCCAGGAAGAATGGCCTGATGCTTCCAGGAAGACGCAGTCGCACATAAGGCTTCAGAGCCCGAGGCAGCCCCAAAGCTATGAGATCCACCTGACCTCCAACTAATTGTTGCAATGTACTTTGAAATTTATTGCTTTTATGTATATATGTTATTTAAAGAGAAGGAGGAGTATAATGGAGAAGATAGGATTTAACAAATAAGTATGGCTGCTCAGTCATCATATTGCTATTTCTTTTGGTCTCCAGTGTCTTGGAGCAGCTAAAAGGAAAAACAAAAAATTGCAGAACTGTAACCCATACCAAACTTTAAAATCTGTTCTATACATAAGGAATAAAAATAAATAATAGGGGGAACAAATGTTAAAATAAATTTAGTTTGAAATGCTAGTGATCAATGAAAGGGAGGGGTAAGGGGTATGATATGTATAAATCTTTTTTTTGCTTTCATTTTACTTCTTTTTCTGAATAGATGCAAATGTTCCAAGAAATGATCATGATGATGAATATGCAACTATGTGATGATATTGTGAATTACTGATTATATATGTAGAACGGAGTGATCAAAATAGGAATGTTTGCATTTGTTTGGTGGGTTTTTTTTGGTAGTTAAAAAAATAAAATAAAATAATTTTTTTTAAATCCGTTCTATAACTACTTGTTAAAATATACCTGGAAATTTATTGATTTTTTTTATGTTCTATTTCACAATTTAAAAAGTTCAAAGAACAAAACAAAATAAAAAACTGGAACTCCAGTGGGATCCCACAATTTTGTAAATAAAAATATATCTCCTGCATCTTGGATGAGATGGAGTAATTTGCCTAGCAGAAAGGATTGGAAAAATAGTGCACCAGAGGTGGGCACTGGTTGGCTCCAGGCGGTCGGCTTTGGGAAGACGGTTATTCTCCTTTATTCTCGTCTATATTTTCCCACTTATCTATAATAATCATGGAATGCGATTTATAATTTAGAAAAATGGTTATACCGTCCACGTATATTGAGAAGAATCGATAGCAGTAGGAGAGGCGGGGGCTTGGGGCAGGCAGCAGGGCCCCGCTTCCCAGCAGCTCCCAGTGGGCCCGGGGCGGTGGGAGTGAAGAGGGGGCTCTCGTAGGTGCCCCGTGCACCCCGGCACCCCAGTCCAGGCCAAGACCCAGCAGCTGTTTAAGGTCTTGTGGGACGATGTGAGACTTTAAAGGAAAATCAATTGGCTCTAAATGAGAAAAGTGTGATAAAGTGAATAAATGTTTAGATGTCTGAAAATGGTAAACGTATGTCAAAAAGTCAACTGCATGAAATGCTGGTGATCGGTGAGGGGGATGGGTGGGGGTATGGTATGTATAAATTTTTTCTGTTTTCTTTTTATTTCTTTTTCTGAATAGATGCAAATGTCCCAAGAAATGATCATGATGATGAATATGCAACTATGTGATATTGTGAATTACTGATTATATATGTAGAACAGAATGATCAAAAATTACAAATGTTTACGTTTGTTTGGTGTTTTTTGGTATTTAAAAAAATAAATAAAAAAACAAAAAGTCAACTGCAATGCACATCACTGCATATAATTGTGTGAAACTCACATTTAACTTAGGGTTGGGATGCCCTTCCTTGAATCTTATATGACGTGGGTGGGGCCCCCAAGGAAAATTGTCAGGGGTCTGCAAAGGTCATCAGTCTACTGGATGCCAGGGGAGGGAATAAAGGTCTCATTCTCTCTTCGTCCTTTTCTCTCTTCTTCCACCTAAGGCATGGCCACATCCGGGTCTTCTGGTAAGAGATGTGGGACTACAAATGGGAGGGCTGGGAGCCACCTCAAGGCTCCTCACCTGTTCTCTGAGGTGAGCCCTACCCGCGGGAATGGGCAGAGTCAGGGCCAGTTTGCTCCAATCCCAGTATCCCCTTCACAGGTGTGTTACTGAATCTACAGGTTCTTCAGGACAGGGAATTTCTTTCCCTGAATTCTCTTATAGAATGTGAAGTGTTCCCAGAAGAAGGGCCCCTGAGAGTTTTGTAAATGCAGGAAGGCGTCCCATTCCCAGCTTAGCTTCTCCACAGCCCTGGGACTCTGGGTAAGTATGTCAACCTCTTTGAGCCTCCGTTCCCCCATCCTTAAAATGGGATAGCTGTGCCCCATGGAAAGCCCCATGGAAAGTAAAGGAGCCTCTGCCTTCATTATTTGGTGTCTGGCTCTGGGTGAGCCCTCAGAAAGGCAGGGGCTGCTAATGACCTTTGTTCTCCTGTCACCTTGTGGAGTGACAGTGAATGGGCAACTTTCAGTTTGGGGTGGGAACAAGGCACCCCTCCTCCACCTCAGACCCAAGCCCTGGGAAGATGCCACCATCCTATCCAGCCAGGAATCTGCATCCAGGGCTGCACCCTCCTGCAGTGACAAAGAATTGGCACTGGGGGGCAGCAGAGAGCTAGATCAGGCTGGGGCAGCAGCCTCCAAGCGGTCCCCAGACCCCTCTCCCCTCTCCGCCCCCTCCCTGCCCATCCCATCACCAAGACAAACTTCAGCCTGGTGTTCTGAAGATGGGACCATTTCTCAAAAGGAAATTGCTTTGCAAGTAAAACCTAAGTCTTTTACCCATTCCTTCCCACTGGGATATTTGTCAGTCTTTAGGAGAGATCAATTTTTAATGTTTAACATATCGTGTCATTTAAAACATGTTTTGCATTTCTCTGTAGCCAGTGTATGGCTAATTTCGGGGGCTGACATCCCATTTTTGTGCATATTAATTTAAGATTTTTCACCTGATACTCATTGAGAGGCTAGAAAAACTGGTGGCAAAGAATATTTCTCCCTCATACTGAAAGGGTTAACTTGGTAGATGAGAGCACCCTGAAAAGACCATTCCTTACAAAGCATGATAATCACAGGTCTCTGCTATGATGCTCAGCATCAGTTAGCGTTCACTACATAGCAAACCACCTCAAGACATAGTAGTTTAAAGCAACAATTATTATTATTATTATTGTTATTTACTACTTGGGCTGGGCTCAGCTGGGTGGTTCTTCTGCTGTGTTCAGCTGGGTTTTCTATACAGCTGCAGTCAGTTAGCAGGTGGGCTGGGAGTCGGAGCCAGATGACCTCACTCAGGTGTCTGGGTTGGCAACCGGGCCCCATTAATCTCATCATCAAGCAGGCCAGGCATCTCCACTTGGCAGCTGGGCTCATAAACAGCAAGAGAAGGCAAGCTCCAATGCACAAGCTCTTTTTAAAGCTCTGCTTAGAACATGTTTGTAATCATAGGCCAAAACGAGTCACATGGCCAAGCCCTGATCCAAGGAGTCGAAACAGACTCCATCTTTTGATGGGAGAAGCTGCAAAATATTGCAGCCTTGAAAAAAAGTATCAACATGCTCTGTCCTTTCCTACCACTATCAAGGACACCTTCTACAGGCAGGGATAGCTGTCAGGCACCTGCCAAGTAACAGTGGCCCCTCCCCAATACCCCTGGGATCAAGTTCAAGGCAATTCAATATGTATTTCTCCAGGTGTGTGTGGTGGGGAGGGGCTGACACAAGTCCCATGGAGTCAAATAAGTTTGGGAAATAAGTTTGGAAATGCCATGTTCAACATCGACTGCCCCCTTGGGATTCATAAAGCCCTTCAGTATATTAAAGGCTCTGAGAAGTTCCTCAGCAAAGAACCTTATACTTTAGCACAGTGTTTCCCAACCTTATTTGAGCATGAGATCCTTTTTTAATGCCCGTGATCACCACAGAAAGCTGTGTTGTTTCCTAAGGCTGTCGTAACAAATCACTGCAAACTTGCTTGTGTAAAACAACTGAAACTCAACTGTCTCACAGATCTGGAGGCCAGAAGTCTGAAATAAGGTGTAGGCTGGGTTGGTTCCTTCTGAAGGCTCTGAGGGAGAAGCTGTTCCATGCCTTTCCTGTAGCTTCTGGTGGCTTCCGGTGACCACTGGCATTCCTTGGCTTGTGGCTGCCTCACTCCAACCTCTGCCTCCATCTTCACTGGCCTTCCCCTCTGTCTCCCTCCCATCTCCTTTACAAGAATACCAGGCCCTGGGTTCAGGGTCCACCCTAAATCTAGGACAATGTCATCTCAAGCTCCTCAATTATATCTGTCAAGACCCTTATCCCAAATAAGGTCACATTCTGAGGTTCCAGGTGGCCATGTCTTTTGGGGCCACAATTCAATGGACTACGGAAGGTAAAGGATAACCAAGGCTGTTGGCTGTGTGAATGAGAGCTGGGAGTGAGTGGGGACCCTCCAGAGCTGGTGTCTGCAAGCCGAGGGTCCGTCTCCTCTCCTGGGGACCAGGCCTGGCAGGCTGGGGAGAGCACTAGCTCTCCCTGAGGATGCTGGCACCCCAACTCCTCATTCTTGACCACCCCCCACAAGCATCTTACTTTGGCCAGGTCAGGACTCATTGCTCTACTCCTGCGGAGCCTGACTGGACTACCTGAGCCTGTTCCTCCTACGCTGTCTTGGAAGACAGGGCCTGTCTTTCTAGGGAACATTTGCGAAGAGTGATGCTCATTCCTAGCCAGGAGCTGGGGGCCTGGCTCTTACAGGGCTGAGCTTGGAGAGGCTTCTCCCAGGCCTTTCCAAAGCCCTGCTTCCTCTCTTCCTCTCTGCTGCCCAGAACCCTCACCGCTCCCACGGCCTCCAGGAGGAAGTGTGACCTCCTGGCCCTCCAGGGTTAGACTCCCAGGATTTAGCCAGGGTGTTCCCACAGCTTTCCCATGGGGCCTCCTCTTGTGCTTGATGCTGTTCCATCTGGACTATGTCCCTGTCCCCTCCCCACCACCTGTCCACAACTCTGTTCACCCACAAGGCGCCTAGCTGGTGAGTTTCTGGGGCCCATGGAGCCGGGAATGCAGGTCACCAGAGACTATTCCATTGTTCCCGGTGGGGAGCCCGGAGTCTGGGCGTGTGCATTTTCCTGGGGAGGGGGCCCATAGCTTCTATCACTTCTCAAAATAATTCCTTCCTGACCCAAATGAGGCTGAAAACCACAGGTGGGAGCCAAGGTTCAGGAAGGGAACTCTCACTCAGAGCAGGGGCCCTGAGGAAACCAGCATGAAGCTGGAAGAAGCGCTCCCCTTGCTCCATGAGGAGGGGGCAGCGGAGAGGCTGGGTCCCAGAGGGCACCCGAACGGGCCTGCCATCTCCAGGGCCAGCACGGAGGCCAGGCCAGCCTGGAGGTCCCGGGATGAAGCGGAGGGCAGGCCAGCCCCAGCCTCAGCTGAGAGCAGGAGGGACAAGGGCCACTCAAGCTTCTGCCCCCTGGATGTAAATGACCAGCAGATCCTCAGGGCTGGACAGCCTGGGGGAGGGGGTTAGGGGAACCTGAGGGCAAAGGGCAAAGGTCACCTCTACCCCATCCCAGGGTTTGGTCCCTGGCTGTCCCAGTCTGTATGTTCTGCTAACATCTCAGTGAACTGCAGGCTTCTGGAAGCATGCATTTGCCCCCCAGTGCCGTGTGCTAACAGGTTGGTGAGCTGCCCCTAGAGTGGATGATACATTTTTTGCAAGCAGACCCTGATCTTTAACCTCTCTGGGATTCTATCTGAGCACCTAATCGGGTGCGCAGGGACACCCAGGAGATGAGGGAAAGTTGGAGAGAGGGACAGGTGGACAGGTGGGTCACACTTTGACCTCCCGCCCCCCAGGTCACTGCACAGCCACCTGCCAGCCCTGTGAGGGAGTTGACAGTCCACCTGGCTGGGCCCTCGGCAGCCCCCACTGCCCAGAGCCCTTCCCGAGCTGCTGGCAGGGCCACGCCTGGGGGTGGGGAGGGGCAGGAAAGACGTCAGACAGGCACGGGGCGGTGTGCGGAGGGCTGAGGCACCCCTTTGTTCTGGAGCTGGGGGTGGGAGTTTGGGTGGGCCCCAGGAATCCCCGGCTTCTCTAGGAAGTTAAGAAGAAGGAATTTACTTTAACTTGCTAATTTGCTCTAATTATGAAAGTGATATTTACTCATTGCTGAAAGGGCAAATGCATTGCATACATTTATAAATCCACAAAAACTTAAAAGAAAAAAATTGCCCGTGATTCCTACCAAGACTAAAGTCTCTGATGGTGACTTTACTTGGCTGATGTTGGCTACTCATTTGTTATTTGATAGTTACAACTGTGTGCTTTTAATTTATATTTTCTTTAATGCAAGTAATAAATGCTACTGTAGACAAATTACAAAATGCAGTTAACCCAAAGAAGACAATTTTAAGTCAATTATAATCCCACTACCTAAAAACATTTTATTTCTTCTTTTATCTACTGATAAATTTGAATATTTTCCCATGTGTATTAGTTATTCGGATTTCTTTGGTAAATACTCTGCTCCCATCTTTTGCATGGTGGCTTATGGATATTTAACATTGTCTCATTAGTCTGTTTGGGATCTTCATATATTGCAGATCTGAACCTGCTGTTGTATTTGTGGCACATATTCATTCCTAGTTTGTGATTTGCACCTTGAAAATTTCAGAGTGCTTTTTTGGGACTATATCTTCCACCCTCTGGACCTTCTTTACTTGCTTTTGTGTTTAGAAAGTACATTTCCACCCTCAAATCAAATTATCTTCTATGTGTTGATGGCCTTAGTCTTTCTTTCCTTGCATTTACCTCTTTAATACACCTGGAAGAGCAGGTGATGCCGCCCGGAGTTTTTCAAAGATTTAGCGGTGGAGGGTCAGTGTTGGCCGCAAGCCACCTACAGGGGAGCACAAGCTCGGTGGGTTGGGGGCGGGGAGGGGGGCCTTGGTTGGGGGACCTGCAGTCCCCTGGACACCAGCAGTCACACAAAAGCTGGTACATTAGGTGAGCTTTCTGATATCCTGGAGAAAGGGGGGGAGGGGGTTACCTTGGAGACCGCAACGCAAACAACTTAAAAATTCCCTACAGATCTACCTGTTTTCCTCAAATCACACCTGGCCCGCCCCCGGGGAGACCTGCCCTCTCCTCCCCTTCTGGGGCAGGGCGCTGGGGGGACTGGGGGGGCTGCTCACCTCCAGCTCCTGCCTTTCCGGGGAACGCCAAAATCCTCGGCCCTCGCTCCCGCGGGACCACCGGGCTCTACCCCGGCTCCCGCCGCCAAACCCAACCCCTCCCCGACAAAGACCCCCACGCCCTCCCCCAGGGCCTCCAGCGCCCACCCTTCGGGGAAAGTGTGCAGTGACTTCTGTAACCTGAGAATGCCCTGGGGGTCTCAGCCCCCACCCCCTGGGGCTCATTAACCTGTTTCTTCCAAACAGATCCAGCCCGTGTTCCAAGCGGAATTCCCACTCCATCTGCGAACGGGACCCGGGGCTCCACCTCCTGCCGTTTCTTGAACATCCAGGAAGTGAGAGTCAGGGGGACCCTTAGCGTCGGGAGTCCCCCCATTAGGGCGCTGATATTCGGGGAGGCTGAGTCCGGGGAGCAGCAGCCGGCCCTACCCCCACCCCAGGATCCCTTCCCAGGCCCGCCCCGGTGGTCTCCTCGGAGGAGGTGGCATTGCGCGGCAGAGCTGCAGCGAGCACACCCCCGAGCAGCCGCGGGAGGCCGGAGAGTGACGGATCCCGAGTCCCCGAGTGGGCAGCTGCTAGAGAGGTGACTGCGCTGCGGCACGCCTCGCGGTGGGGTGGAGAGAGGGCGGCCGCGGAGGGACACTTGGAGGGGGGGAGGAACGTGGCGGGGGGATCAAGCAGCAGCAAAGCGTCTGAGAAGCTGGCGCCCCCGAGGCTGAGAGTGAAGCCTCAATAAATAATCATCGTTGTTAGGTGCTGTGTTCCTTTCCTGGGGCCGCTGTGACAAACTGCTGCACACTGGGTGGCTTAAAACAAGAGAAACTGTTGTCTCTGGGCTCTGGAGGCCCTAAATCTGAAATCAAGGTTAGGGCAGGGGCACCTCCGTCGGAAGCCCTAGGGGAGAACCTTTCTTTGCCTCTCCTGGTGGCCCCAGGCGTCCCTTGGCTCCAGCTTCACTCCAATCTCCTGCTTCTGCCTTCACAGGGCTGCCTCCCGAGTACGTGTGTGTCTTCATCCCCTTTTCTTCTCTTCTAAAGACACCTGTCATTGGATTTAGGGGCCGCCCAAATTTAGAAGATCTCATCCCAAGATCCTTAATTAAAATACTTATAAAGACCCTTTTTCCAAATAAGGTTGCCGTTCACGGGGGTGGGGCTGGGGTAGGACATGGACACACCTTATGGGGGAGAGCAGATGCTGATTTCTCTGCTCAGTAGTGTAGATTCTGGGGAAGTGGCAGCGTTTGCTTTGGGGATGATGAGCCTTGTGATATTCTGGTCAAATGCCAGTGCCCAGGAGGAATCTGGAAGTGGGTGTGAGAAGGACCCTGTGGGCATGATTTCTAGCCAGTGTGGGTGGAGACCTCAAGATGGAGGGGGCTGCAGCCCTGGCCGGAGAGGGGTGACAGGAGAGCAGCGGCCATGACAGCTAGAGGAGCCAGGACCACAGAGGGGCAGCAGGGTGGGGGGACCCCCAGGCTCAGATTCCCCTGGATGATTTTCAGGTCAGGGCTGCCAATCCTTAGGGTGTCTTCACTCAGCTCGCTCAACTTGCTAAAATGACTTGGAAACAGATGGCTTCCTATGGCAGTAAGTCCAGCGGCCAGGTGGCTGCAGGTACAGTTCGATCAAGGCTCCACCCCATTTTTCTGCAATTCCCCTGGCTCCATCATTCTCCATATGGCACTTTTTTCACAGTTCAGGTGCCCTTGTGATTGTGTACTAGAATGAAGACCACACTTTCCTGGATCTTCCTAACAAGTGAGGCCTGAGCAGTCCTACTCTGGGTCTGTTTTCAGGTCTGTGAGACAAGCTAAAGGGTTTGAGATCTCTATGTCTCCTCCTAGCTCTGGGTGCTCCAGACCGACCATTCTCCATTACCTGCCTCTGGCGCAGCAGAGGGTCAGAGGATGAGGGAATGGCCTCGGGAAAGGTAGGAGGGGCTCCCAGAATCCAGGCAGGCCACACAGCTAGCCTTTGGGTTTGGCTTTTTTTTTTTTCCCTCTTTGATAGACTTTATTTTTTAGACCAGGTGTCAGTTTACAGAAAATTCAGGCTGAAAGTACAAAGTTTTCATATACCATCCACACAAGTGCAGTTTTCCCTATAATTAACATTTTGCATTAATGTGGTACATTTGTTACAATTGATGAGCCAATGTTATTATAATTATATTATTATCTAAAATCTATAGTTTGGGCCACGGTGGCTCAGCAGGCAGAGTTCTTGTATGCCATGCCGGAGAGCCAGGTTTGCTTCCAGTGCCTGCCCAGGCAAAAAAATAATAATAAAATAAAATCTATAGTTTACCTTAGGGTCCACTCTTTGTGCTGTACTTCTATGGGATTAATTTTTTTCTTGTGATAACATATATACAACATAAAATCTCTCATTCTAAGCACGTTCAAGCATAAATGATGTGGTGTAAACTACAGGCCCAGTGTGGTGCTACCATCGTCACCATCCATTACCAAAATGTCTCCATCACCCCAAACAGCCACTCTGCACCCATTAAGCAGTAACTCCATTTCCCCCTCCCAGCCCCGCCCCACACTGTAGTCTTAGGGCCGGGCCTGGCCAAGTCAGAAAGACCAGCCATGGCATTAGAGGACTGGGGCTTGGGGAAGGCAGGGGGCCTGCAAATGGAGTGTAAGCGCATGGCCAATGATTCCATCGATCACGCCTACATAACGATAATAAACTCTGGACACCGAACCTTGGGTGAGCTGTCCTGGTTGGTGATATTCTTTGAGTATCGTCCTACACAGGAGGGTGATGCGTCCTGGCCCCTCCACGGGGAGAGGACACTAGAAGCCTTGCATTTGAGATTCTCCCAGACCTGGCCCTGTGGTCTCTCTAAGCATCTTTTCATTCATATCCTTTTGGCTGTAATAAAGCTGTCCCTGGAAGGATGGTGCTTTCCTGAGTTCTGTGAGCCATTCTTGTGAGTTATTGAGCTTGAGGGGTTTTTGTAGCCAGGTTATCAGAAGTGAGGCTGGCCCTGGGAACCCCCAAACTTGCAGCTGGTGTCTGAAGGGAGTGGGGTCTTGTGAGACTATGCCCTTAACCCATCAAATTGGCCTGACTCTAGGTAGGTGGTTGTGCTGGTTTGAAAGGATTATGTGCCCTAGAAAAGCCATGTTTTCATCCTTGTCCATCTTGTGGAGGCAGCCTTTTCTTTTAATCCCTATTCGGTACTATAGGCTAGAAACTTGATTAGGTTATCTCCACAGAGATGTGACTCACCCAGTTGCAGGTAATAATCTTTGATTAGAGGGAGACGTGACTCCTCCCATTCCAGATGGGTCTTGATTAGTTTACTGGAATCCTTCAAAAGAGGAAACATTTTGGAGAAAGCTTGAGAGATCCACAAGAGCCCAGGCAGCCAGAAACCTTTGGGATGAAGGAGAATGCGTGCAGGGGAGCTTCAGGAACAAGAAGCCTTGAGAGAAGGCTAGCAGATGCCACCATGTTCACCACGTGCCTTTCCAGTTGAGAGAGATACCCTGAATTTCATTGGCTTTCTTGGACCAAGGTGTCATTCCCTGGATGCCTTACATTGGACATTTCTATAGCCTTGCTTTAGTTGGGACATTTTCATGGCCTTAGAACTATAAACCTGCAACTTAATAAATTCCCCCTTTTAAAAGCCGTTCTGTTTCTGGTATATTGCATTCCAGCAACTAGTAAACTAGAACAGAATTTGGTACCAGAAAAGTGGGGTGCTGCTGCGGTTTGCAAATACCAACCATGTTGGAACAGCTTTTTAAGTGGATAAGGGGAAGATTCTGGAGGAGTTGTGAGAAGCTTGATAGAGAAGGCCTAGAATGCTTTGAAGAGACTGTTGGGAGAAATGTGGACTCTAAAGATGCTTCTGATAAGGCCTTAGACAGAAATGAGATAATGTTATTGTAAACTGGAAAGAAAGCAATCCTTGTTTTAAAATGGCAGATAATCCTGTGGGAGACCCTGGTTCAATTCCTGGACCATGCACTGCCCCCCCCCCCAAAAAAAATGGCAGATAATCTAGCAAAATTGACTAGTGGCTTTAGCTGGAAGGCAGATTTAAAAAGCCATGAACTTGGATATTTAGCAGAAGAGATCTCCAAATTAAATGTGGAAAGTGCAGCCTGGTTTCTCTCTCCTTGGAGCTTTAGCAAAATGCAACAGGAAAGAGATAAGCCGAGAACTGAACTCTTGGGTACAGAGAAACCAGAAATTGATGTTATGGAAAATTCTGGACTTCCAGGAAGGTAGACCCCAGAGAATGGTGCCCCACATGAGGATTTGGCCAAATATGGAATCAGTCAGCCATTTCAGAGAAAGGCAAGATTGGAGATGGAGTTATCCAAAAAGGATCTGTGGAAACTTCTTCTGTCTGATGGGCATGATTCTTGCTTGCTACAGAGAAAGCCAATAAGAGTGCTGTGGGACGTGTATAAATGAAACTGCTGCTAGTCTTTACGGGGGGGCTCAGAAAAGGGGAACCGTGGAGGTAAAATATCTTCAGAGGCAAAACCATGGAGGCTCGGATCTGAAGTCAAGAAGCCTCAGGCCAGGAGAATGGACCCACCCAAGCATGGGGAGAGGTTAAGTTTGCCTGAAGGTAGAGGGTGGGCCTTTCACCTCTTTGCAGTGGAAGAGTCATGCCACCTCAGGCCTTGGAGAGGGTGCAGCACATTCCTTGGGCAATGGGGGAGCCTGGCTGCCACCACATGGAGAGGTTGAGCGTGTGCCCTGGAGATGGCAGAGAGCCCGGTGCAGCCCTGATGCTTGGAGAGGGTGGAGCCGAGAAAAAAGTGGTCTTCCCAGTGTCCCCCAAGGTTGCATGGAGTGAGGCAGGCCACGGCGTAGGCCCTTGGAAAGGGTGAGACTGCCGCTTTCTAAAGCCCTGAGGATTAATGGCTCAGACTTTGAAATCTAATTAACTTTACCCTGTAGGTTTCTGAAACCACTTGGGTCCGGTGAGCCGTGTCTTCCTTCCAATTTCTCCCTATGGAAATGGGAATATGTATGCTATGACTGTCCTTCCTTTGTTATGTCGGCAGCAAATAACTTGTTCAGAGTTTTACAGGTCCAGAGCCAGAGAAGAATTTTGCCTTAGGACAGACCATGCCTGTAACTGACTTTGAAATTTTGTGCGTTTCTGACTTTGTATTGCATTTGTAGTGTTATTGAAATACTTTAGGGTTTTCTGATATTGTGATGGAATGAATGTATTTTGTATACGGGAGAAACATTTCTTTTTTTAGGGTCCAGAGGGTGGAATGTGCTGGTTTGAAAGGATTATGTTTTAATCCTGATCCAATCTTGTGGAGACAGCCTTTTCTTTTAATCCCTATTCAGTACTGTAGGGTGGAAACTTGATTAGATTATCACTCACTCAATTGTGGGTTTTAACCTTTGATTAGAGGGAGATGTGACTCCACCCATTCCAGGTGGGTCTTGGTTAGTTTACTGGAATCCCTTAAAAGAGAGAGCCACGAGAACCACAAGGGCCCATGCAGCCAGAGACCTATGGAAATGAAGAAGGAAACCCCCGCTGGGGGAGCTTCATGAAACAAGAAGCCTGGAGAGAAAGCTAGCAGACGTCACCACGTTCGCCATGTGCCTTTCTAGTTGAGAGAGAAACCCTGAACTTCATTGCCTTCTTGAACCAAGGGATCTCCCTGGATGCCTCAGCCTGGACATTTCTATGTCCTTCCTTTGATTGGGACATTTTCATGGCCTTAGAACTGTAAACTTGCAATTTAAGAAATCCCAGCAGCTAGCAAACTAGAACAGTGGTGTCAGAGCAGTATTTTTGCTATCGCTCCTGCATATAAGACAGGAATAAGACAGGTGAAGAGCTTGAGTTCTGCAGTCAGACAAAGTACAAATCCCAGATTCAGTGCTTATTAGAAGTGTGACTTTGAGATAGTCACTTATCCGCTCTCAGACTCAGTTTCCCTGTGTGTAAAATGGTACAATCATGGATTCGCACCTACCTCCAGAGGAGAGGGTCATTAGAGGGATGCACTGCTTAGCTCTTCCCATCATCCACACAAAGCAGTCACTAAATGTTGGCTGACAATCGTGGGGGCAGCACAGACACAACAAACTGGGCCCTTCCTCTTCAATGACCTTCTTCATGAAGAACACAATCCCAAGTAGGTTTCATCTGATCTACATTTTTCCAAGGAACATGCAGAGTTCTGCAGATCTATCGTTATCATCCACCTTCCCAACCCAGGTGAGCAGGGAGAAGATAGAGATTGTTTGTCCTGTGTCAAAATAAAAAATAAACAGGTTAATCCCCCAGCCAAAGGCAGTCAGGGCCAGGAGGCACCCCGACCTTTGGCCTTTGCTAATTCCCACTTATTGCTGCTGGAAAACTGAAGCTTTTCAGAAAGACTGGCCAAATCTAGGTCCTGGGTCTCCCGTGTGGAAAGAGGTGCTGGGTGCATCCCTTATGAACAGTGATTATAAATCAACATCTGCCTCTCTTCTCCCTTAGCAAAGTCACAGCCAGCATGGCCTGTGGGGGCCCTCTCTCTGCAGCTGCATGTGCACCCCCACTGCCACCCTTTTCCAAGACACTTGGTGTTCTTTGCTTCCCTGTCTGCAAACTCTGCTCTAAATGGTCCCAGGAACCCAGCCCACTTAGGGCAGCTGCTCCTAAGGCTGGGGACAGCTGGGTCTGCAGATGCCTGTGACATCACCAGCTGCCCACAGCCCCCCTGTGACCTCACCAGCTGGGCAACTCAGTCCGGGGCCATTCCCTCGAACCACCACAAGTGGCAGAGGGGGCATAGATGAGCACGGTGCCCTCGGGAGAAGCCGGAGCTGCCAACAAGCCCAAACAGGATGGCGCTCCCAACCACCCATCGCAGGCGTCCCACGGCCAGGGCCCCCTCCCTGCGGACGTTCCCCCAGCAAGCGGCACCGCAGAGTCAGCTGAACAGCGGGTGCTAAGCCAGGCCCCCAGCACGTTGGCCACCTCTGAGGACAAAGACACCAAATCCGATGTTGTTCCAGAGCGCGGCAAGGAGAAGCCTGAAGAGGTCGCGGCGACCCCATGTGTCCCCCGGCTGCCAGGGGCTCTGCAAACGTCTGTGAGCCTCAACCACACCGCGCGGGACAGGCCACCCCAACAGCGTCAAGACACAAAGACAACGCAAAGTCTTCTGGGTTTCCAGCGCAGCGAGAAAGAGACACCACAAACTGGGGGGGTCCCCGAGAGGCAGGCAGAATTAGCTCCAACCACCCTAAGCGCTGAGGCCCAGTCCCCCAAAAACGTGGAGGTTCTGCCCGCCTCGCTCCCTGCCGGCCAGTCCCCCGCGGACACCCAGGGCCAGCCTGACGCCCCGGCGGCCAGCAGCCGGGCAGCTGGGAAGGAGGAGCCCGAGGAGCTGCAGGCCTGGAAGGGGGAGCCCGAGGAGCCGCAGGCCTGGAAGGGGGAGCCCGAGGAGCCGCAGGGGGTGATGGAGGTGAACCCGGCGGCCAGCTCCAAAGACCCGTGGGTTTGGTCTTTCCCTCCCACCCCGGTAGGCAGCGCGCCCCCCTCACCCGGCTCGCTGGACGAGGCCATGGGCAGGAGGCGACTGGACCCGAGCCTCTTCGTGGCCGCCGAGGAGAACGGCTACATGCGCTCCATGACCAGCCTGCTGGGCGGCGGCGAGGGCGCCATCAGCTCTCTGGCCGACGTCCTGGTGTGGTCCGATGCCTCCATGGGCATGGCCACGGACTTCCTGGGCTCCGGCCACGGCTCCGTGTCCGACCTGCTCCACAGCTCGGGGCCCGGCCTGCGTTCCGTGTCCAGCCTCCTGGGCGGCGCCGGCTCGGCCTTCTCCTCGGGGCTGGCGGCGGGCACCGGCTCGGCGCTGCGCTCGGTCACCAGCCTGCTGGGGGCCGTGGAGCGGAGGGCGCTGGAGCGCATGCGCTCGGCCGCGCGCTTCCTCACCCGCCTCCTCGGCCCGCGCCGGGCCCCGGCCGGCTCCAGCTGCGACTAGGCCCCGACCCGCGGCTCCCTCGCTCACCCCCCCACCCCCCACCCGGAATGGGCAATAAATCACCAGCGAGCGTTTATTTTCCAAGCGCCAGCCTTACGGCTTGTCGGTGTGGTGGGCGACAGGGCAGAGGGGCGGGAGGGGGCTTGGGGCGCGCGGGGAACAGAGCGGATCCCCCTGGGGCTGCTCGGGTTGTCCCATCCCAGGCCTGAGAATCCAAGGATCGAGTCTTAGTTTCCCAGGGCTGCTGAAACAAGGCACCGACAAGTCAGTGGCTTAAAACAGCACAAAGGTGCTCCCTCGCAGTTCTGAGGCAGGAAGTCCGAGATCAAGGTGTGGCAGGACCGGGCTCTCCCTGTGGACGCTGGCGAAACACCCCACCGCCTGCCCTAACCCCCCCGCAGTCCCTGGCTTTCCTTGGCTAGCAGGCGCCTCACTCCAGTCTCGGCCTCTGTCACCACGTGACCTTTGCCCCATGTGTCTGTGTCTCTTCCAAGGCCACAAATTATACTGGATTTGGAGCCTGCCCTAGTCCAATATGACCACAACTAATTATACCTGTTATTGGTTATTTCCAAATAAGTTCACCTTCGTGCGTACCAGAGGTTAGGGTTTCAACATATTTTTGGGGAACCCGACTCAACCCAAAGCAGATGGCGGGTGTGCAGAAAGAGAAGAGCTGGGCAGGGTGGGGTGCAGGGTGTGGGGGTCTCAGATCCTGCAGAAACTGTCCCCACCGTGTCCTCGGCCAGGTACGTGTGTTCCAGAAGAAATGAGGCCTGATGGCGGTGCCTCCTTGGACCGCTGCAGAGGCCAGTGGGGTGAAGGTCTGAGTCAGGCAAATGTGGGTTCAGACCCCAGCTCCACCACTTCCCCTTGGAAAGTCACGTCACCCCCTGAACCCCGACTCCGCATCTGGAAAACAGAGACAATAAGGCCACACCATAAAGATCTTATGACCTAAGAGAAACAGGGCAGGTTAAGGCGCAGAGTTCCCGGCAGGTATTAAGCACACGCTTTCCAGCCGCCTTTATTATCATCCTCTGGTTGCCGGTGCCTTCCGTGTGTCCCGCTGCTGCCCTGGCCCCATGCGGGACCCCCATTCATCCAAAGCACACACACCCCCACCCCCGTAAAGCCTCTGCATGGGAGCTCTTGGGCTGACACCAGCCAATAGATGGATTTGTTTGCCCCACCCAATGTTTCTCAAATGGTAAATGATAACTCCCATATAAAAAGCAGGAGATTTCAGTGGTAGAATGCTCACCTTTCATGCGGGAGACCCAGGTTCGATTCCCGGACCATGCACCCCCCAAAAAACCCCAGGAGATTTGCTTCTTCGGTGCAACCGGTGGCTGAGTTGCAGGTACGTACCCAATTCCCACTGCCGCCTGGTATCACCAGCGTGGGTCTCGCAGGCAGGCATCCCACTTTGCAGGTGGCTCGTGCCGGGCCCCGAGAGGGACGCGAAGAACACCAGGCACGTCTGACCCCTTCCTTCGAGGGGCTGACCCTTTCTGCAGGTGAAATGTGAACTGTCCCACATGGGGAAGCAAACCGGCCTGTGTAATAGGAAAGGAGAATTCCAGAGTGCAAGATGGGCCATTCGGAGCCCAGTAATCAGGTCTCCTAGAGAAGCAACTGAGTCATACCTTAAAAGAGGGGAGAGGCGGCGCCCCAACAGAGGCAGGGGGAGCAAAAGCTGGTGCAGTGTGGTGGGCTGCTGGCGGGAGGGCAGGCTGAGCAGCTCAGTGTCGCTGGGGCCAGGATCAACCCCCCTTGTACCCATTCATGCTTTCAACGTGTATTTTTGAATATCTGCTCTGTGCCGGCACTGCCAGGAGCTGTGGACTTTGAGACTAAAAGGCGAACGCAGCATTGTGATGGAGCTGTCGTGCAGAAGGGACAGAAACAGAAGTCGGTAGAGGGATGAGCCAGCTCCGGCTTGCCTGACTGGGAAGTACAGGTGAAGCTGGACCCAGGGCTCGACTACATCCTCGGACTCTCTCTGTCTCCCCAGCTCTGTGCCCTGAGCTGCTGGCCCCCTCTTCAGACAGGCTCCCCTTTCTAGAAAAAGGAGAAACCTGTTCCCTCTGCCTCTGCCCAGAGAGTCCCTGGGGAGGACACACCGGCCAGGCTCAGCTCCCACACGCAGCCCTGAACCAATCCTGAGGCCATGGGAATGAAATACCCAACTCAGGGGCCAGTCAGCCCAGAACTGGGGGTCCCCCCAGGAAGGCCGCTGGACAAACACTGTTTTGTGCACTAACTCCGGAAGAGGAATGAACAGCATGGCCTTTGGGTCCAGGCTGCTTTGAGCCCAGGCTTTACCACCCACCAGCTGTGTTACCTTCTCCCCTCCTGCCTCGGTTTCCTCATCTGAAAAGTGACAAGAATAACTGTTGCCTTGGGTCACTGTTGAGGTGTGAATGACTGTATGAGTCAAGTGCTCAGGGCCTGGCCCAAGGCTGGGTGCTCCATGAGTGCCAGTTGG
>PVIY010042966.1:0-20619 GCA_004026745.1 Myrmecophaga tridactyla | reverse complement strand
AATATTATCACATAGTTGCATATTCATCATTTCTTAGAACATTTGCATCGATTTAGAAAAAGAAATAAAAAGACATCAGAAAAAGGAATAAAACGATAATAGAGAAAAAAAGATTATACATACCATACCCCTTACCCCTTGCTTTCATTTATCACTAGCATTTCAAACTAAATTTATTTTAACATTTGTTCCCCCTATCTAATTCTAATTTTAACAGAGTAGTATTAATTATTATTTTCAGCCACCCAGGGTACTTTCATTTCTTTCTGTCTTCTTGATTTACTCATTTGCAAAAGGGAGGCAGGTTACAGACACAAAGGTATAGATACTATATGAATCCACTTTTATGACCATGGTAAAGGTCAAATTGGAGGCTTATAACGCAGATTATAGGGGACTTAGAGATACATAGAAGCTAGAGATGGGTAAATGGTTAGATTATCCAAAGATAAGGGAACAGACAGAAGTGAAGGCAGTTCTCTGGTTGGTCTATAAATGTTACCATATTGAAGGTGAACATGATAAAAAGGGGTGTATAGACCTATGTATCCCACTGATTAACACTAGATATATAAAAAAAATTCTTGCCCAAACTAATTTAAAGGTATGATTTCTGTACAAAGAGTGTTTAAGTTCAGGGTACAGGGGGAAAACTGCTATTGTATGCTATGGGATAGGTTTAAAAAGAAAATATACAGCAGTACCACAGCAACAGTAGAGGTAAATAATGGGGGGAGGGATAAGAATTAAGGGGAGGTTTAGATTTCCTATTTGGTGAGGGTGTGTTTATTGGTTATCTTTCTCTTGGGAAGAATGAAATTATCTAAAATTGAGAATGCTGATGGACTGTGGACGTAGGGCATTATACATGATGCCTAAAGAATGCAGGTGGCTGAAAGATGCACTGAGAAGAAGACTGGCAAACGATGCTGTATACATATGATATATATGTAAAAGCTCGAGTAAAAGCTGAGGTTGCTGGTTTTTGCCCTGGCGAAGAGCGGTCAGGGACGACGGATAAAGGAAAAAAAAACAATGTTTTTTTGATCAGACAGCACAAAATACTTGAAAGGTTCTGGGCCCTCAAGGAAAGAAGGGGGCACATAGGACCTGGACATAAACAGAGCAACGTAACAACTTAAGCTTTTGATTGGCAAACCCGAGGAAAGGGT
This sequence comes from Myrmecophaga tridactyla, assembly GCA_004026745.1. Lineage (NCBI taxonomy): Eukaryota > Metazoa > Chordata > Mammalia > Pilosa > Myrmecophagidae > Myrmecophaga > Myrmecophaga tridactyla. The sequence continues at coordinate 19,447 of PVIY010042966.1, read as the reverse complement.
GTCCTACTCTAAACAGGATTTTTATTTCCTTTCTTTTTTTTTGTGGCTGTGTTTCTACGGCTTGACTGCTCTTTGGCTACAACTGCAGGGCTTCTCAGGCTTTAACGGCCCCAGGCATGGGCAGAAATAAGCTTGTTTGAGAGTCTGTCTGGAGGCTGTGCTTCCTGAGGAGAGGGGTGGGGCACAGCTCAGGTGGAATCCCTCCCTCACGGAATTCAAACGCCAGGATCTGGAAGACTGAAGCGATTAAACCTACTGTACAACCTAGCCTCTGTCTCAACCACACCCCAACAGGGAGAGTCTGCTGAAGTTAAGGGTACCTCATCATCTTAAGCTGGTGGGACCTGCACGCAGACAAGTGCTATATACAGGGCAGGATAGGACAAACACAGAGTCTAGAGGCTCCATAGGAAAGTCTTTCAATCTGCTGGGTCTTACCCTCAGGGAAAACTGATACAGGTGAGTCTTTCATCCTGAGAGGATGCCAGTCTGGTCTGGGAAAATCTGACTGGGGTCTATAATACCTGAGTAGACCCTCCTAAGGGGGGTGGGCAGAAAGGTACTATACAGGCAGGGTAAGAAACAAGAAAACAAGAACTGAAAAATTCTGATCTGTTAAACAAAACCTAAGCTAGAGGTCTAGAATAAGGTGAATTGAATATCAAAGAAGAAATAGACGAAGTGATCCAGCAAGAAAATCCTAGGTAAAAAAAGTGAAAATAATCTCCAGAATAAACTAATTAAGGAAATTGAATGTCTAGATGCCAGCAAAAAATAACAAACCATACTAGGAAAATTGAAGATATGGACCACTCAAAGGAACAAACTGACAATTCAAATGAGATACAGGAGTTGAAACAATTAATTCAGAATGTTCGAACAGACATAGCAACCTCATCAAAAATCAAATCAATAAATTGAGGAAGGATATAAAGAAGGCAAGGAACTAACAAAAAGAAGAAACTGAAAGTGAAAAAAACAATTAGAATTTATGGGATGAAAGGCAGAGCAGAAGAGATTGAAAAAAACAATGGAAACCTATAATGTTAGATTTCAAGAGGTAGAAGATAGGATTAGTGAACTAGAGGATTTTTGCATCTATATTCATAAGAGAGATTGGCCTCTGGCTTTCTTTTTTAGTAATATCTTTGTCGACCTTTGGTATAAGGGTGATGTTGGCTTCGTATAACGAGTTAGGTGGCTTTCCCTCCTCTTCAATTGTTTTGAAGAGTTAGAGTAGGATTGGTACGAATTCTTTCCTGAATGCTCGGTAGAATTCAAATGTGAAGTCATCTGGTCGTGGACTTTTCTTTTTGGGGAGCTTCTTAATGACTGATTCAGTTACTTTACTTGTGATTGGTTTGTTGAAGTCGTCTGTTTCTTCTCGAGTCAATGTTGGTTGTTCATGCCTTTCTAGAAAGTTGTCCATTTCATCTAAATTGTCGACTTTATTAGCACAAAGTTGTTCATAGTATCCTGTCACTACTGTCTTTATTTCTGTGGGGTCAGTGGTTATAGCTCCTCTTCCATTTCTGATTCTATTTATTTGTATCCTCTCTTCCTCTTTTTGTCAGTCTTGCTAAGGGTCCATCAATCTTATTGATTTTCTCAAAGAACCAACTTCTGGGTTTTTTTATTTACTCAATTGTTTTCATGTTCTCAATTCCATTTATTTCTGCTCTAATCTTCATTATTTCTTTCCTTTTCCTTGCTTTGGGGTTAGTTTGCTGTTCTTTCTCTAATTCTTCCAAGTGGACATACAAGGGAACTTCCTCAACATGATAAAAGGAATATATGAAAAATCCAGAGCTAACATCATTCTTAATGGGGAAAAACTGAAAATTTCCCCAAGATCAGGAAGAAGACAAGGATGTCCACTATCACCACTGTTATTCAATATCGTGCTGGAAGTTCTAGCCAGAGCAATTTGTATGAGCAAGGCATCAAAATTGGAAAGGAAGAAATAAAACTCTCACTGTTTGCAGATAATATGATCTATATGTCAAAAACCCTGAAAAATCCACAGCAAAACTACTAGAGCTAATAAATGAGTATAGCAAAGTGGCAGGTTACAAGATCAACACTCAAAAATCTGTAGTGTTTCTATACACTAGTAATGAACAATCTGAGGGGGAAGTCAAGAAACGAATTCCATTTATAATTGCAGCCAAAAGAATAAAACATTTAGGAATAAATGTAACTAAAGGGACAAAAGACCTATACAAAGAAAACTACAAGAAATTGCTAAAAGAAGTCAGAGAAGACCTAAATAAATGGAAGGGCATACCGTGTTCATGGATTGGAAGACTAAATATAGTTAAGATGTCAATTCTACCTAAATTGATTTACAGATTCATGCAATACCAATTAAAATCCCAAAAAATTACTTTACAGAAATAGAAAAACCAATAACCAAATTTATATGGAAGTGCAGGGTGCTCCGAACAGCTAAAAGTATCCTGAGAAAGAAAAATGAAGTCACAGGTCTCATGCTACCTGACTTTAAGGTGTATTATGAAGCTACAGTGGTCAAAACAGCATGGTACTAGCATAAATATAGATATACTGACCAATGGAATCGAATACAGTGTTCAGATATAGACCCTCTCATCTATGGACAACTGATCTATGATAAGGCAGTCAAACCATCTCACCTGGGACAGAACAGTCTCTTCAATAAATGGTGCCTAGAGAACTGGATATCCACACGCAAAGGAATGAAAGAGGATCCATATCTCACACCCTATACAAAAATTAACTCAAAATGGATCAAAGACCTAAACATTAGATCTAAGACCATAAAACTTTTAGAAGAAAATGTATGGAAATATCTTATAAATCTTCTAATAGGAGGTGGATTCCTAGACCTTACATTCAAACCACCAGCACTGAAGGAATACATAAATAAATGGGAAGTCCTCAAAATTAAACACTTTTGTGCATCAAAGAACTTCATCAAGAAAGTAAAAAGAGGGCGGCTGCCATGGCTCAGCTGGCAGAGCTCTGACCTGCCATGCTGGAGGTCTGGAGTTCGATCCCTGGTGCCTCCTGCCCATATGCAAATTTAAAAAAAAATAATAAAAAAAAATAAAGTAAAAAGACAGCCTACACAATAGGAGACAATATTTGAAAACAATATATCAGATACAGCTCTAGTATCCAGAATATATAAAGAGACTGTTCAGCTCAACAGCAAAAAGACAGACAATCCAATTAAAAAATGGGCAAAAGACTTGAACAGACATTCTTCAGAAGAGGAAATACAAACGGCCAAAAGGCATATGAAAAGATGCTCAACTTCCCTGGCTATTAGGGAAATGCAAATCAAAACCACAATGAGACATCATTGGCCAGAGTGGCCATTATCAATAAAACAGAAAACGACAAGTGCTGGAGAGGATGTGGAGAAAGAGGCACACTTATCCACTGTTGGTGGGAATGTCAAATGGTACAACCACTCTGGAAGGCAGCTTGGCAGGTCCTTTGGAAGCTAAGTATAGAACTGCCATATGACCTGGCAATACCATTACTAGGTATCTACTCAGAGGACATGAGGGCAAGGACACAAATGGACATTTGCACACCAGTGTTTATAGCAGCATTATTTACAATTGCAAAGAGATGGAAACAGCCAAAATGTCCATCAACAGATGAGTGGCTAACAAGCTGTGGTATATACATACAACGGAATATTCTGCAGCTGTAAGACAGAATAAAGTTTTTAAGTATGTAACAACATGGATGGACCTTCAGGACATTATACTGAGTGAGATTAGTCAGAAATAAAAGGACAAATACTGTAAGGTCTCACTGATATGAACTGACATTAGTGAATAAACTTGGAGAATTTCATTGATAACAGAGACCATCAGAAGACGGAAACAGGGTAAGATATTGGGTAACTGGAGCTGAAGCGATACAGATTATACAGCAGGACTGATTGTGAAAACTCAGAAATGGATAGCATAATACTACCTAACTGTAATACAAGTATGTTAGAACACTGAATGAAGCTTAATGTGAGAATGATAGAGGGAGGAGGGCTGGGGGCATAAATGAAATCAGAAAGAAAGACTATAAAGACTGAGATGGTATAATGTAGGAATGCCTAGAGTATATAATGATAGTAACTAAATGTACAAATTTAAAAATGTTTTTGCACGAGGAAGAACAAAGGAATGTCATTACTGCAAGGTGTTGAAAATAGATGGTAATTAATATTTTAAAATTTTAACTTATGTGTGAGACTAAAGCAAAAATGTTTATTTGGTACAAAATTTATATTTTGACTAGTGCATTTCCTAATATAACTTATGTAGACAGCTTAATTGAACACCATAAGTACATGGAACCTTGAGTAGGACATGATACTTTGTATGTTTGTCCAGAGTGATGCCCAGATAAATCCCAGAGTGATCTAACAGTGAGTAAAAATGTATTTGCAAAGTCCCCTTGGGGGAGTGGTGAGAAAGGGGGAAAATTCAATGCCCCCAAGTGGAGAATTCTTGATATTCTCACAAGCAGTGCACACAACCAAAGCAATAGGCTGAGCCCCCAACGTTGGGGTTTGTTCATATGAAACTTAACCCCACAAAGGATAGGTCAAGCCTACTTAAAATTAGGCCTAAGAGTCACCCCCCAAGAGAACCTCTTTAGTTGCTCAAATGTGGCCTCTCTCTCCAGCCAACACAACAAGCAAACTCACAGTCCTCCCCTTGTCTACATGGAACATGACTCTCCGGGGTATGGACCTTCCTGGTACAGAAATAAGGTGATGGGACAGAAATTCTAGAATGAGTGAGACTCAGCATCAAAGGAATGAGAAAACCTTCTCGACCAAAAGGGGGACGGGCAAAATGAGACAAAATAAAATGTCAATGGCTGAGAGATTCCAAACAGAGTTGAGAGGTTATCCTGGAGATTATTCTTATGCATTAAATAGATATCACTTTGTTAGTCAAGATGCAATGGAGAGGCTGGAGGGAACTGCCTGAAAATATAGAGCTGTGTTCCAGTAGTCATGTTTCTTGAAGATGATTGTATAATGATATAGCTTTCACAATGTGTGTGTGATTGTGAAAACCTTGTGTCTGATGCTTCTTTTATATCTACAGTATGGACAGATGAGTACAACATATGGATTAAAAATAAATAAATAATGGGGGAACAAATGTTAAAATAAATTGAATAGACTAAAATACTAATGATCAATGAAAGAGAGTTGTAAGGGGTATAGAAAAAAATAGAGAAAACAATGCTTAAAATATATTGGGTAGATGGAAATACCAGCGGTCAATGAGAGGGATGGATAAGGGTATGGTATACATGAGTTTTTTTCCATTTTCTTTTTATTTCTTTTGCTGAATTGATACAAATGTTCTAAGAAATGATCAATGTGATGATATTGTGACTTTCTGATTATATACCAAGAATGGAATGATCATATGGTAAGAATGTTCATGTTTGTATGTTGTTATGTTTAAAAAAAGAAAAAAAAGAAAAAAAAAAGAAAACAGAGGCCTAGATTGTAAGGTCTTATAGTAGACACATTTAGACTGGAGTGGTAATTATATTTCTGGATTTTGAGAGGCTGTTTTATATACGCATAACCTGGTCCTTAGAGATAAGAATGAAGCCGATCCGGTTGGGATTAAGGTAGTTCAGAATAGGGGGTAAGGAAGACATTGTACATATTTTAGAACCTCATCTACTCTTTGAGAGGAAGAAAGGTTAATTTTGTCTGGAACCTAAATTTTCTGTAGCACATAATCTAACTCAACCTGTTTGGATAGCTCGTTTGAACAATCAAAACAGAGGAAGCCCAAAATAAGAATGAGGGTCTTTAACCCTGTATAGCTTAATGTAATGCCTGGATACATCATACAATATATTAAGCAGATAATCAAAAAGTATTGGGAAGGTCCCTTGAGGGATGGGAGAAAAAATATGGAACTATTAAACTTTACCATCAGGGAAACCCTGATACTGTGTCAAACTTTAGGGACACCCAAATCAATAGGCCAAGCCCTTGATCTTGAGGCTTACTCTTGTGAAGCTTATGTATATAGCGGAAAAACTTAGCCTACCTATACATATGCCTAAGAATTACTTCTGGAGGACCTCTTTTGTGGCTCAGATATGGCCTCACTCTCTCTAAACCCAACTCTGCAAAAGAAATCATTGCTCTTCCCCTACGTGGGACATGACATCCAGGGATGAAGAGTCTCCCTGGCAGCATGTGAGATAACTCCCAGGGATGACTCCAGCCCTGGCATCGTGGGATCAATTCCATCCTGACCAAAAGGGGGTAAAGAAGTATCAGTGGCTGAGAGAGTTCAAATAGAATTGAGAGGCTACTCTAGAAATCACTCTTATACAAGCTTCAGTTAGAAATTGCTACCTATTATAACTTACCAAACCCCAACCAAAACCATTCCAGTCAATCCTGAAGAACACCTAGGGCAATATATAAGATTCTACAAAGGTTCCATGCACTAGGGTAACTTTCCAGAAACCTACAGCCTCCAAATGGGTCCCTGAACAAGTTCTGAAACCTAGAGAGTTGAGCCTCTCTAGAACATCAGCTAGTTCCATCTCCCTACCCTATATTATTGACTGCCCCTTCCAACATGAAAAAGTTAGAATGGCCATAACCCAAATATGCCTAAAGAGTAGAACAGAAAGATCAAAGTTGACAGTGGAGTTATGTAGAGAAGGTATGGTTTAACAAACAAATATGACTGATCAATCATTAAACTGATAGTTGTTTTAGTCTTCAGTATCCTAGAGCAGCTAGAAGCAAAAATCTAAAATTGTGGAATTATAACTGATACCAAACTCTGAAATCTGTTCTACAACTAATTGTTAAGATGTATTTTGAAATTTATTGCTTTCGTGTATATATGTTAAATTTTTCTCTCTCACACACACACACACAAAATGTCAATTGTGATGATAAATGCACAGCTATATGATGATATTATGAATCTCTGTATACTTTGGATAATTACATAGTTTTTGAATATATAATATATATCAATTAAAAAAAAACACACTGGAAAGTGCTGATCTGAGAATGAAAGTGACAAGGTAAAAAAGGATACTTACAATAGGCCTCCCGACCCAATCATAGGCGTAGTCAAAGGTATAGCCTTTCCTTTCAAAGAGGTCTGTGAAGAGGGTCCGTAAATACTCATAATCAGGCTTTTCAAAGAAGTCTAATCGCCTGACATATCGAAGGTAGGTTGCCATCTCCTCTGTTAGAAAAGAGGTATAAGGCCATGCTCATTAGCTGAATGCTTCCCATGGGCAGAAGCCCTGGGCCAAGAAACAGCTTTCTGTATAGATTATTTTTTACATTGGTGTTTTCTTAATGGACCAAATGGAAGAGAATAAACCTACTACCTTAGTCTAAATGATAATAAAAGGAAATGTAAATTAGCCAGAGAATACCCTTATCTAGAGACAAAAAGCCGTGGTCTCAAGTATTTCAAAACTTCAGTCATACTAGCAGGAGTGTGCTTTTAGCATCATACCTGGAAAGTTCTCACAGAGAACTTCAATGGGAGTATTCCTTTTGGTGTCACCAATCTTTTGATATCTTTCTTTTAAGGTATCAGCCTGTAAAGAGTAAAGAGAGAAATTTAGTATCGGAGGTTTAACATGTTTGGGGACAAAATGATTATTTCACTCAAAATCAACAGGATCCGTTAGTCTCAAATTTTCTTCTAATACTAACAAATAAGAAATGAGGCAGAAATAATCTATTTAGATAAATACAAAAGTATCTGCTGTGAAGTTTTACTTGCAATTACAATTAGTAGTCTCAGATAAACACCATCCAATGTAGTGAGATGAGGTACCAGGATAAGAAAAAAAAAATTAAGAGGAACATCTTCAAAATTGCAGAAGCTTAGTAATCTCCCATTGCCACTGGGATTCAATAATGATTTAGCCTTCTCCCTCTTAGATAAGTTCTATAAGAATAAAAGTAGTGCAAGTCCAACTACGAGTAAAAATATACTATATATTCTTTGAGAAGCTAAAGTAGATAAAAGAACAAGAAATGGAAAAATCCCTTTCAATAACATGCTTCCAGAGGGGAAAAAAGTTCTCTATGATATAGGCATGGCTAACAGACAGGTTTAATGTGGGTCAGTCGTTCAAAGCAGCCCAGGACTCGTATGTTCAGGAATGGAGAGAGAGAGAGATCCTAGAACCTGTATGAACAATAGGTTTTAAAGGGATTCTCATGAGGCTCTACCTACAGTGCTGCGCTCAGCTTTAAGCAATGGTGTTTTAAAATTAGTTGGAGAAATTTTAGAAATAGAACCACCACTAAAATAAATTATTTAAAATCATGAGAAGAGTTATTTAGAAGAAGGCTTCAAGCAATTAATAGTATGCTTATGCATTGTGAGGCTATATGATGAATGACTAGGATGTGAAATTCTATTTGAAAGCTGTCAATAGCAATCAGAAGCTATACATATAACTAGGAGAAGACTATGAAGGAGATGTTAGTAGAGGAATTCAAGGGGAAAGAAATAAATCTTCCCAAAGGGAAAGGGCAGAAGCCTTACTTTTCAAGACAATGTCCAGTAAAATAAATCATTCAGCCTTTCTGAAAGGAGAGGGTGTAGAAGTACCCCAAGATACTAAGTTTCTTTCCATACTGACATGCTGAAATAAATTACAGCTCAAAACTAAGTATCACCTTTACCTACCTCATGGGACTCTGGGTAGACGATCATAATAACAGAGGTATAGAGTAATTATAATGTTTATAATGATAACAATTAATAGCTAATTTTGATGAAGGTATCACCAGCCTAAGGAAGGCTATTTAACTCTAAATGTTTCACAAGGAATGGCCACGGTCTGAATAGGCATTTATGTGAACAGCAAAGCTAAATCTGGCTTTTCATTTCGTTTTAGCTGGGCCCTTTGCCTATACATTTTCCAGTTCCCTTAGAGGAATACCCATCCCTGCTGGTCTTGCTGGTTAAATGTGTAGCAGCTGCAGTCATCAATTTGTTCCAGAATTCTTTGACACACTGGGAACACTCCTCCTGCTACACATAACGGTAGTGGAGGAGGAATACTGATAGAGAGAAGCAGCACTGCTGTTGGGAGGGAATGTGGGAAAAGATTATTAAAAACCCAAAAACACGGAAGGAAGGATTAAGAAGGAAAAAACAAATGTGAGCAGAGAGCTTTCAAAGCCTAGGAGAGCAGTGACAACGTGGACATCCCCTGTGTGCTTCATATAGATATCAAGTCTGCAGCCCCTCCATTAACAACTGAGCACTGAAACAAAGCCCGTCACTGAGTACTTTCAAGGATACCTTGAGTCCTTGCCAGGGAAGGCTGCCTCGAAGGAAATACATGAACATATGGCCTAGGGCTTCCAAATCATCCCGCCGGCTTTGCTCTGAAAGGGAAGACAGATCACACATTATGTTTGCAGTTATTAAAGCAGAAAAGGGTTCAAAACCAAGTAATCTTCAGAAAACCTTTCTGCTCTAGAAAGGCTTTGCTTTTTAACTCATTGTATATCCAAACCAGATATAGTATTTTAAGATGAAAACATACAACAAAAAAACCAACATGTACTTTCTTTGCTTAAATATATAGGTGACAAGTAAATACCATTTCAAAAGAATAAACACTAAACTAAAACCAAGCCCAAATCACTGAATGTGAGCAATAACCCCTCACACAATGCTGTAACCTTCCTGAAAGTTGGGTAATTTGAATGAAGTATTATTTTCAGTACATGGGCTACAATTACTGTCTGGTTACACTTGAGCAGCAGACTAAGCAGCTGAAGCTCTTACAACAGTCCATTTTGACTAGGCCTGCAAAGACAAAAGTTACAGAATATCTAACACACATGCTTAGTGTTTTTATTTATCATAAAACTTCAGCTTCATAGGAGTAAACATCAATGTATAATCTCATTGGTATAATTCATGAAAATTTTTTAAATGTATTACTAAGGAGCCCTATGTGGGCATATAAAACAAAGTCTCTACATTCTAGAAGCTTATCATACAAAATACGCTGTTGGGGTTTTCTTTCTTTTTTCCCTTTTAAATGGGAAGATGAAGATGGTAAAGAATTATAGAATAGTTGATATAAAAATTGCAACTTCATCTAAGAAAACATCATACACAATCTTTGATTGTGAGACAGCCTGGGCAGATAAAAATCACATAAAACTGAGGTGGTACACATCAGTGGAAATGGCCTTAAAAGGAATGAAATAAAACAAGACCACTGGAAGCTTTCATCTAAATGGCTTGCCTGGAGTTTTGCAATGAAATGTATATAATTGAAAGCAAAAAAACCATTAGACAAAAACAGAACTTGTGAACAGAATCTAATAATGAAGAAATGAAAATCAGAAAGAACAAGCACGGTGAGCTGAAGTCTCCCACAAAGATGGCCAGATAAGAAAAACCACACCGTGCTGATTTCCCATACTGTATCACTTCATTTTTATATCCATTTCCTGTAACAAGAGGGCTCTTGGTAATAAAAAAAAATTACTCTTTACGGAATAAATGATTGCTGTTTAGTTAGTTGAGCACTAGAGGGTGAAACTTTCCACATTATCATACTTATTAGGGCATTACAGAAAAAAGCTTGCCTACTCTTCACAACAGAAACCAGTTATAAAAGGAGATAAAAACAAAACAAAAAATTTAAATCCACTGGTATAAGTAATAATGCAACTTTCCAAATCTCAAGAACTATGAAAAACAGCTGTGGAATGTGAGCTAATAGGAAAAACAATGATTCCTGAGTCAGGTTATCTAAGTTTTATCCTATCTTTTCCATTAATTTAGTCAATGTGAAATTAACCACAGCCAAATCACATATTTTAGCCTCAATTTCCTCATTTGAAAACAAAGTGCCAATTTCGATAATCTATAAAGTCATTTTCCAGCTCTAAAATTCTAAAATAATTTACGGTAATTTAAACTGTTAGGACCTCTTAAGAATGAAAAACAGAGCCATGCTTTATTTCCATACCTCAAATATCCACATTTGTTCAGTATTTCTACATGCAGGATATTTTCATTTTCAAAGACAAAAGGTTTCAGTACCAAAGAGAGCAGTAGTTCACAAAATTCTTCAACACCCTAAAGTCTTGCTTTCAACCATTCAGAAAGATATGCTTGGTTTACATACATCACATCCCTGATTTTACGTCAAATATATTTTATTGAAGGTAAGGGGCAAAGTGACCCAGTTTCCTCACCCTACTTTCAACCATTAAATAACACAAGTTGGGCTTTCTTAATCAGTGGGAAGGTGGCTAATCTGAAGTGGTAATATCAGGTGTAGGAGGCTTCGTCCTTTGTCCTCTCTCACAAAATTAACAGGAGATTCTCTCCAAGTTTCTGAAAACAACAATTCCCATTTTTTTTCTCTTCATTGCAACACAAACAATGCAATACATTAAAAACAATACAAATAGAGATGCTATGAAAACTCTCTGGCTTGAGACCTGGAACAGAATTTAAAGGGCATGTAACAATCACCTATATACAATCTGTAATGTGGAAAGAACAAAATACGGTAACAGGTTGGATCTGACCCTAAACACTGTAGACTGATCAAGAATCTTAGGTCTGGAGATAAAAGTTTCAGCAGGAATGGCAGGGCACCAAGAGATGAAGGAAATCAGTCTGGCACATAGTAGATGCTTAATAACATATTTTGTTGAATACATAATAACGATAGCTACTATACATAGAGGGGAAGGTAGGTTACTGAACTGAAATCACATAGCTATTAAGTGGAAGAGGTAGCATCTGAATTCCTTCTTTTTAGCCATTACAATGCAACTTATACAAACATAATGAGTATACCCATCTATCCCTTGGCTGTTCTTGCTTTTCCTAACAATAATAATAACATCAGAATAAGAACCACTAAACCTAAGAAACTGGCCTTAGAACAACCGAACTTCCAGAGTTTTTCAACTAAGCCAATTATGACTGTACTATTTAAGACACAGTCTGTCCCTTGTAAAAACAAAGATGACATGTCATAATGAAGGAAGAAGGGAATACCAAGCACTGTGTGAGACCTGTGCAAGGTGCTTTTACATTTATTATCCATTTGACCCTCAAAACAACCTTGTGAAGTATTACCCTCATAATACAGTTAAGTCTTAGGGAAATTCAAGTAATATGTCCAAAGTGAAATAGATATTAAGTAGTAGAGGATCTTGTAGTCTAAACCTAAAGTATTATATATAGTTAAGTGAGGATTGCCACGTGGGAACTAAAAAAACACTTATAGCTCTCATGATTTCAACTCAAGTTGTATCATACTACTTTGTAATGTTATTTTTATTCTTTACCATCACTAAAATCCTCATTTGAATACCTATGACTTTACTATGATTAAACTGTTAGGACCTTTGTAGATGTTTACATTAGTCTTTAAAAATTAATATATTAAAACCTTGTGTAATTAACTATGTCTAAGAGTATGGAACTTGATAATTCTGTTCACACGTCTACTTGCTAGAGTAGTGGTTTTTCAAGATATATTTTAATCATGTAGGAATCCTTTCTTCAAACAGAATCTTCCATGAAAACCCAATACATAAAACTGATAAAAGGGGAGCTTTTCTGGAGAAGCTGGTGAGGGGCCCAGGACTTTGTCTGCCTGGCCTCACCAATACTCCTTAGGCTTCTCTCTCAAATACTCTCCCCTGGACTAATACCTCTAACAAGTAAGGCCTTTGGCTCTGATTAGAGTTTTTAGCAGTATTGATGCAAACTGTCCAACCTGAAGATAGGCATATCTTGTTTTATTGCACTTTGCTTTACTGCACATTGTAGATACTGTGTTTTTTACAAATTGAAGGTTTGTGGCTACCCTGAGGCAAAGTAAGCTTGTCAGCTCCATTTTACCAGTAGCATGTGCTCACTTCATATATGTCTGTGCCATATTTTAAATATGATAAAAACATTTTAAGATAAAAAACATTGTTTTTTCTTCAGATATAATGCTATTGCACACTTAATAGACTACAGTAAAGTGCAAACATAACTGTCATATGCACTGGGAAACCAAAAAATTCACGTGACTTGCTTTGCTGCAGCGGTCTGGAACCAAACTCACAATATCTCTGAGGTATACTGCAAAATGAAAGACTCGTGGAAGAGCAAATACTTTTTCACTGAATGAGGCACAGGCTCTTCCTTGAAGAGTTACATTTGGACACAACTGCAAACAGAAACCTAGTGAAGCATTCTTTCTCAAAGCAGATGTGAGCCTGATGTCCTTTTCAAGACAGTCATATATGGGGTCATATGTACATAAATACCAAATTCATACTAAACTTACTAAAATAAATTACCTTAATACAAAAGCATCCACACGGCTAAGAAACTAAGCACTTGAAAATATATTATAAGAAATTAAAGTCAGTAGGAGACTTTAGGAAAGATTAACTTACCATCTTATTTTTTCAAGTATAAACATCACTTACCTTGTGAAGCCACAAGTTGTAATACACATTAGGGATAAAAGTGTTATTGGAATAAAACATTTTAATGACCTGCCCCCTTTAATGGAGCAGAAAATGAACACACCTTTGCCAAGATGCGTGTTGATAGACATATATCTTGCAGTTCCAGTTAAACTTTTGTGTTCTCTATAAGGTATGTGCTTTTTGGTTTCAGGGTCAATGTATTCCTTGGCCAGTCCAAAGTCTATAATGTGTATAACATGCTCTTTCTTACTGCCTTGTCGGCCAATCAAGAAGTTCTCTGGCTTGACATCTCGGTAAATGAGATTTTTTGAGTGCACATATTCCATTCGAGAAAGCTAAAAAAGATAAAAAAGATGGAAATAATCTAAAGAAAAAATTAGAAAAGTATACTGACCCAAGGTTTTAATTACTGAAACAAAATAAAACTCATCTCTTTTTTTACCATCCACAGTTAGTTACCTTACTGACTTGTAAGCCAAAAAAACAATCTTCTGATACAAATACACATGTAACAAACAACATTAGGAAAAGAAAGTGGGATAGTATAGTTCAGCTAAAATGGTAATGCATGATTTTACTTCATAATGTAACAATTTGCAAAGATGAATACAATTGATCGGTTTTATGTTATTTTAGAAGGTAAACATTTGAGAGGCAAGAATTTATTCCCTGGTAGGATCTGAGAATATGTCATGGCCTTTGAGCCAGATGCCACTGCCATATTCACCTCTTGCCCACACCTTCTCTTCAGTTGGACAGAACCCCGCAACCCAGCTCTCTTTGTTGTAAAAAAAAGAAAAGTGAGGCCCAAAGAAGTTAATATTGGCCTGATGTATCACAGCTAGTTAGCTGCAGAAACAGACGGCAGGATTCACTTAAAGTAAATATAACTGAAATTAATAATCACAAAATTATTTCAAATTTTAAGTATTTCTATCTACCAAGCTTTTCTACTCATTTAATAGTAAGGGAAGCTGGGACATTGAATTTTAGACCCAAAAGTCAGGATCCATTTACAAGATTTCCAGTTTTTATTGCTTTATTGTCAAATAAAACAAAGAGGTATTTGCATCCTTCTTCTGAGGGGATGATAAACTTCTCAAATGAACTGTCTCAATTGCTCTTTAGACTGGTAATTTCAAAGGAGCTGAAGACAGCTACCCCTTCAGGTGTGTCAGTCTCTGTGAGAAGTGGAGGCCAGAGAACAAAGGGATGTTCTTGGCCACATAATTTTGGAATCTGAACATTGGTGCTGTGGATTATATCTCCAATATTTTCTTTTTGCAACAGTGAGGGGAAAGGAAGGACAAAGATGAAACCTATAGCTACTTGTTTAAATTCCAGAAATTAAACATCGAAGAAATTACTTGCATTTTTACAATTTCACCTAATCATCCTTTTTTCCCCTAATCTAAATTAAATGTTATGTTTCAATGTCAGGTAAGGGCAAAGTATTGCTCCAAGGTGCAAATTCTTAAAGTAGACCAAACTGCAAATGCAGCTTGACTTCTCTAGGTTAACCTTTTCTGCCCCAGCCAGCTTCCTAGAATGCCATCAAGCTTATGAACAGGCATTCTCTAGGTATCATCATAGCTGGTGAGTCATCAAAAAAGCCCATGAAGATGTGGCTGGGGTTTACTTACTCTCTCATAGAATAGCAATACCAACTTACCAACTGGATGGCTATCATTAACACCGTCTTCAAAGTAAAAGTTCTGTCACAGAGGTCAAACAAGTCCTCCAAGCTAGGGCCAAGAAGCTCCAGTACCATGGCATTGTATTTTCCACAAGGTCCAAAGTAATATACCTGTGGGAGTCCTTCACCTGAAAGTGGAAGAGAAATGGGGTACAGAGCAGAAGAAACAAAAACTAAAACGTGAGACAATGCATTAACAATGAAAAATAAAGTATAATTTGTGAGATTTCTATTTACTTTCACAGACCCTACTGGAGAATCTAAACTAAGCATAATAGTTCCAATGGAAACTAATAATGGGTGAGAAAGGCTAAGCCATACATATAGTATGTTCAAATAAGCAGATATTTAATACCAGAGTGCCAAAGGCATTTCCACTGATATAAAAGACAAAGAATGGCCTCTGATGCATTATTGGATCAGAGCATAAACTGTTCTTCCCAAAGGATGCCCGAAAGTGTATCATCTTTCATAAAAGGTTCAAAGGATGGCTGACTAATCTCAAAGGCCAGGCTAACAGATCTGGTGGCTTTAGCTGGTTTCATGAGCACTCCCTGTGCTTACTGGCAAAGCCACATGGAGCTGTTTGCAACTGTTATTCCATGTAGAACTCTGAAAGAAGGGGCAAGGTAACCAAGGATGCAGCCTGGCCACAGGCCAATGGTCCTTTTCTCACAGGGAGTCTCTAAAGTTTCCTATTTACATAAACTGGAGAAAAATTGACAGACACTCAAAATTTGGTTGCTAATCAGTAATTACGAAAGGAAAAGAAAAAAATAAGAGGGCTGAGTTTTCCCTAGATTTGCAATTCATAGTTATAAGAAGCCAAAATCTAGACTTTCTCACATAAGTGGCAACGTGTGAATGAATTTTCTCCTTAAATTGCACTGTAAAGATGAAACACTATGTAAATGTGTGCTAAATGGCACCATGTGAATAGTGGATACAAATGAGACTATAAAACATTTTTTTAATCTGGTCTCATACAGTTGAAACACTTTCATCTTACACATTTTATGTATACCATATCTACAACTATATATGCTACAGATTACTACTTGCTTCTACCTCCAATTTTTTAAGACAATAAAATTCTTTCCATCTTCTGATTCCCTTTTAATTGGACAGTTGGGATATAGACAAAGGTGATGTATATCTAATACTTAAATGTTAACCCAATGTGCCCACTGTTCTCTCGAGGGCAGGTCTAGTATATTTGGAGTTAGTACAATTCATTGCTATGATATGTGCATATTTAACTATTTCACATACTACCCATTAGTCCATCTTGTTCCACCTAAATCCTAAATAACTTGAGTGTTTTTAAAAATATGTTTATTCCTAATGAGCTGAGACTCAGCATCAAAGGATTGAGAAAACCCCTAGAATGAGCTGAGACAGCAGGGTCGAGAGGTTATCCTGGAGGTTATTCTTACGCATTAAATAGATATCACCTTGTTAGTCAAGATGTAGTAGAGAGTCTGGAGGGAACTGACTGAAAATGTGGAGCTGTGTTTCAGTAGCCATGTTTCTGGAAGATGATTGTATAATGATATAGCTTTTACAATGTGACTGTGTGATTGTGAAAACCTTGTGTCTGATGCTCCTTTTATCTACCTGATCAACAGAAGAGTAAAACATATGGAATAAAGATGAATAATAGGTGGAACAAATTTAGTGTGAAATGCTGGTGATCGGTGAGGGGGAGGGGTAGGCGGTATGATATGTATGATTTTTTTCTGTTTTCTTTTTATTTCTTTTTCTGAATAGATGCAAATGTTCCAAAAAATGATCATGATGATGAATATGCAACTATGTGGTGATATTGTGAATTATTGATTATATATGTAGAACAGAATGATAAAAAATTACGAATGTTTGCGTTTGGTGTTTTTTTTGGTATTTAAAAAAAATTTTTTTAATTAATAAAAAAAAGAATCACTGAGATAAACACTGGAATCAGAATTTTTTTCACAAAGACTTTAAATAAACTATAGAAGATGAAACAAACTATCAAAAAAAGTTAAATAACAAAAATAAATTTTGTCTAAAAATAAAAAAAAAATGTTCATTCCTAGCTTATATCATCTAATACAATAAACGAGGTTACTGCTGGTTCAAAAAATATCCACTGTATTGTCTTGTAGTTATTTTGGTTCTCCCTACCTCTAAAAGAAAACACGATTAAAATTGAAGTGTCTTTTTCCCTGCTATTTTGAGGAACTCATTCTTCAGTATACTTAAAATATACAAATGTAACTGCTGTTCCAGATGAGTCCTGCTGAGAAATCAAAGCAGAACCCTACCCTAGAGATTTATTGCTTTTAGTAATCAGATATAAGGAAGTTACAGTTTGGGGATCTATTTAATTTTGGTCACATATAACAGTTTTAATGTCACTAAAATTTGATTTTCCTAATATAAACATTATACTCCTCAAAGTAGGACTTTGGCAGAGACTGTTGGCTGCCTGCCCAATATCCATTCTCCACTTCTTCCTTAATAACAGAACTCCTAATTGTTGAGAATAGTGAAATGCCCAGTTATAACTTTCAGACTCTTGTAAAAACAGGAATGGTCAGTAAGCAGAAGTTACTGGGGTGGGGAGGAGTTCTTTCAATAGAGGTGACTCAAGTGGGAGGTGTACCCCTGTATATGTTCCTGGATGGGATCAATGAAGGGAGGAAAGAAGTTTAAAGGTACATTATTGGGACATATAAAAAAAATGAAGTTTTATATCAATGTTAAATTGTTAGAACTTGATAACTGTACTTAAAGAGGTTGCATAAGTGAATATCCTTGTTTTTAGGAAATGTATATGGCAGTATTAAGTGCTGAAGGAGCATATGATATATATGGCATACATCCAAGTGTTCAGAAAATGGATGGATAGGTAGGTAGGCAGACAGGTGGATTTTGGTATCTGGAGGAATTAGGGCTATGGTGGAATTCGCTGTGTGGGGCTTATATTATTCTTATAACTGTCCTGTAAGTTTAAACTTATTTCAAAATAAAACATTTTTTAAAAGTCCAACTAATAGTAACTTAGTCAAGACAGGGAATGATTTTTCTCTTGAGTAAAAGAATTCTAGAGGAAAGGAAGTCCAAATTGACATAGTTACTAAATATAGTCATCAGGGACTTAGGTTCTTCTTTATTCCTTTTCCATCCATTTTTAGCACTATTTTATATCCTCAAGATTTCTGCTGGTTTTCTATGACTCCTGGCACTTCAATCATCATCACAGGGTACACCTCCCACTTGAGTCGCCCCTATTGAAAGAACTCCCCCCCAGCCCAATAACTTCTGCTTACTGAATTGTACTGAAAACGGTACATAATTGTTACCGTTTTCTCTTTTTAAATTGTGGGAACATACAATACAAAAATTCCCATCTCAACCATGTTCAATCATATGATTCAGTGGGATTAATCACATTTACAATACTGCGGTACCCTCACTACCTTCCATTACTAAAACTTTCCCATCTCCCGGAACAAAAACCCTATATCTATCATGCATTAACTCCCCGTTGCCGTTGTCTTTGGCAACCTTACTCTAATTTCTGTCTCTATAAGCTTGTGTATTCTCAAATATTTTCTTTGTAGTTACCATGAGGATATATATATATTTTTAAACTTTTTTATTAATTAAAAAACTTAACAAAAGAACATTAATATTTCATTCCATTCTACATATACAATCAGTAATTCTTAATATTATCACATAGTTGCATATTCATCATTTCTTAGAACATTTGCATCGATTTAGAAAAAGAAATAAAAAGACATCAGAAAAAGAAATAAAATGATAATAGAGAAAAAAAAATTATACATACCATACCCCTTACCCCTTGCTTTGATTTATCACTAGCATTTAAAACTAAATTTATTTTTTCATTTGTTCCCTCTATTATTTATTTTTATTCCATATGTTCTACTCTTTTGTTGATATAGTAGCTGAAAGGAGCATTAGACACAATGTTTCCACATTCGCAGAGTCTCATTGTGAAAGCTATATTATTGTTCAGTCATCATCAAGAAACATGGCTACTGGAACACAGCTCTACATTTTCAGGCAGTTCCCTCCAGCCTCTCTGCTACATCTTGAACAACAAGGTGATATCTACTTAATGCATAAGAATAACCTCCAGGATAACCTCTCGACTCTGTTTGGAATCTCTCAGCCATTGACACTTAGCCTCATTTCACTCTTCCCCCTTTGGTCGA
>PVIY010042965.1:0-20596 GCA_004026745.1 Myrmecophaga tridactyla | reverse complement strand
ACATACTTGAGGTAAGATAAATTCCAATAATATAATTTAGATTATTATTTTTATTTGAGGACACCATAATGGAATATATAAAAAGTTATATTTTTGAATAGCAATCCAGAGAATTTAGAAGCTACAGAATTTAGGATGTTATTTCCTTGATTTTCATTTCTTGCACAAAGAAGGTTTTGAATTAAATTCTATTGGTCACGAAACAGCTACATCCATTACTATAAATAAAATCAACTATGCATAAAAAGACAGGTAACATTTGTTTTATGATTGCTTTGTCTGAAATAGAACAATTATGACCTTATGCAGTTAAGAACATTATCTTTATATATTACCTGAATCTTCACAGCTGCCTATATCCTTTCTTGTGTTTCCATCTTGTCCAAAATACCTCCATGGAATAATCTGGGGAAAAAGTCCTCATTGTTTCAATGGATCATTTTCTTACAAAGAAAACGAAAATGAAACAAAATGTGATTTTTCCTTGTGAAAAAATTTCATAAAGACCCACAGTTAAATAAATTAATTGTTCATGCTTTGCACTGTGCCTGACTAATAAGAAACACATTTAGGATGTTAACAATCTCATAACCTAACTAAAAAGTTTAATGTAATTCTCATTTGTTTCTTTCAGACCACACTTAAACCATCATGAGATATAAGCGAAAAGATATGTAAACTAAACTACTGTATGTAAAAAGGCTTATGATTTAAACTATACAATTCCCATGAAGATGAAAATAATGTATTGCATGAGCAGAAATCTGTTCTGGCAAAAGTAAAATTAAGCCTTGATCTTATTTTAATTTTTCAAAATGCAACTGTTAAGAAGGTGGTGACAGATACTTCGAGGATTTATGTGACACCTGAGACTCAGAGTTAGAGGTCTGAAGCTATGTAAGTCAGCAGTACCCCATACAGGAACTGTTTAAAAAGTTGAAAAAGTGGTTAGATATCAACAAGAGACATGAAGGAAGCTGATATGGATGGGACTAAGGTATACGAAAAGACCGGGTAAAGGATGATATCGTCCATATTTTAAAACTTCAGCTTTTGTGTGAGACTAAAGGGAGAGATGTTTATTTGGAGCAAAATTTTTATTTTGGGTAGTGCATTTAATTAAACTTTATGGTTAGTTTAAATAAACACCTTAAGTATATGGAATCTTGAATACGGCATGAGATGTTGTTGGTTTATCCAGGTTAGTGTGATGCCCTGTTAAATTCCAGAGTGATTTGGACAGTGAATAAAGAAGTATTTGCAGAGTCCCCCTAGAGGAATGGGGAGAAAGGGGTAAAGATTCAACTTCCCATTTGAAGAATTCCTGATACTCTAGCAAACTGTGGGAATAACAAAATCAATAGGCCAAGCCCTCGATCTTGGGGTTTGCCCCTATGAAACTTATCCCTGCAAAGGACAGGCTAAGCCAACTTAAAATTAGGCCTAAGAGTCTTCCCCAGAGAACCTCTTTTGTTGCACAGATGTGGCCTCTCTCTCTTTAAACTGACGTGGCAAGCGAACTCATTGCCCTCCCCACCCCTATATGGGACATGACTCCCATGGATGTAAACCTCTTTGGCAACATAGGACAAAAATCCGAGGATAAGCCAGTACCCAGCATCAAGGATTTGAGAAAACCTTCTCAACCAAAAGGGGGAAAAGAGAAATAAGAGAAAATAAAGTGTCTGTGGCTGAGAGATTTCAAACAGAGTTGAGAGGTTATTCTGGAAGTCATTCTTATTCTTATGCATTATATAGATATCCTCTTTTTAGTTTATGGTGTATTGGAGTGGCTAGTGGGAAGTACCTGAAACTGTAGAGCTGTGTTCCAATAGCCATAGCCATATTTCTTTCTATTTTTTTTTAACATGGGCAGGCACTGGGAAGTGAACCCGGGTCTCTGGCATGGCAGGCAAGAGCTCTGTCTGCTGAGCCACTGTGGCCTGCCTCCATGTTTCTTGAAGAGAACTATATAATGATACAGCCTTTACAATGTGACCATGTGAGCCTGAAAACCTTGTGTCTAATGCTCTTTTTATCTAAGGGAGGGAAAGATGAGTAAAAAATACGAATAAAAAATAAACAATAAGGGGAGCAAAGGTTAAAATAAATTGAGTAGACAGAAATACTAGTGGTAAATGAGAGGGAGGGGTAAGTGGTATGTACGAGTTTTTCTTTTTCTTTTTTATTCTTTTGCTGGAATGTGCAAATGTTAAAACAAATGATCATGGTGATGAATACACAATTATGTGATGGTACTGTGAGCCACTGATTGTAAACCATGGATGGAATGTTTGTATGTTAAGAATGTTTATCTGTTAAGTTTTTACAATAAAAATATTTTTAAAAAAATCAAAATTAGTGCCAAAAATCCATGATGAACAAACCAAATTTTGAAATAAAGAAATAAAGACAGCATCCATAGTCTTGAAAAAAAAAAAAAAACTAAAAAGAAAGGTGGTAACAAAAATAAAAAATATCTGATAATAAAACTGAAAACATTTCTCAAGTTCATCAAGCAGCTAGAACATTGGTTAATGTCTAACCTTCTAAATAAAGAATATAATATTTACATATGTATGTATGGTACACATATAGACATGTATGTATGTGTGCATGCACAATCTAACAACACATATACACATGCATATTTACAATAATAATGAATTTCTGGTTCATGTTTTTCCCTTCTAGGCACAGGCTTGTATTTCCTACATCTATGCTAGTGTCATGTGACTAATTCTGACCAGTGGATTGGGGTCAAAAATAGCAACTGCCTCTTCCTGGCCAAAGCATTGACCACTGAGGCAGGACCATTTTCTCTTTCTGTGGACTTGTATTGAGACAGAGTCACTACATGGAAGTCAAATGTCTTGGCTAACACAGGCCTGCAGCAGAATTTGCATGAGAAAAAAAAAAAGGAGAAAATCAAATACATACAGATGGTGGAATAGTATAGATCAAGTTCAGCCCTGCTCCAAGGAATGGCTAAAGAAGGGATGGGAGAATGACTGAGATGGCAATTCCAAGATGTAGCTGACCTGGGAGAGTCTTCTGCACCACACAGGGTGGCCCCGCTTGCAAAAGTTGAGGAACTGAGAAGCAGAGAACCAGAGACCATCTGGCTGGTGCAAACAGCCGAAAGCAGCCCAGAGCCCTCAGGAGTGCAGGGACAGGGAGATGGGGACTAGGAAGTGAGCCAAGCCATGTTCCTTGAAAGTGCTACCCCAACCAGTACAGCCTGTGATCTGTGACTCACCCCACACCCCATGCATCTGAACCCTGTCACCTGCCCCCTCTTCCCTGCTCCAAGCGTCCCTGCCTCACTACTACCTACCCTCCCCATGCTGCGGGTACCTGCCCCACAACTTCACCCCAAGTATAGCCCAACCCACCTCTCCAGCACCAGCACAGTCTTGCCCCACCCCTCCCAAGCCTTCCCTCCTAGTCCCTGCCCCCTGTGCAGTCGCCAACGCATAAAGCCTGTGGGCACTTACCTCCACACCCAGGCTACACCCGCCCCCAGCCCATATAGTCACGCAACCCTACTCTGCCCACCCTGAACTCTGCCCACGGACACAACAGTTTATGGCACTCCCAGATCCACACCTGTGCAGGTCACCAAGTCATGCTCCACAGCTGTGGGAAAGCACTGACCTGAGCAGCTGGGCCACATCCACACCCAGCCCTTATAGGCATAATGCCAACCCACTGCCCTAGCTCTGTGCATGCACACAAAGGCCCCCACACCACGAACCAGCGCACACCAGAGCCCTGCCCCCCAGACTCGTGCTCCTGCACAGCCACATCCTACTCCACCTCTGGTGTCCAGGCTCAGAGGCATTAGTGTGGCATCCCCAACTTGTGCCTTCACCTGCACTGCAACGCATCATTGCATTGTCGTGCCCGGCCCTGTGCCCTTCATCCTTCTCCACATCCATCCTGAAAATACAAGGCTTTAGACTACTGAAGGAAATCACTTCCTAAGTAAACCAATCAAAATATTTACATGCCATGAAGACAGCAGAAGATCACTAAATATATCATGGTACAGACAGATATAGCCCAGACTAATGACCACATTAAAACACCAGAGGAGACACAGATGTTGGAACAACTAATCAAAGATGTTCATAGAACTTGACTAAATAAAATAAATGGGATGGCTAATGACATAAAGGAGATCAAGAAGACACTAGAAGAGCATAAAGAGGAATTTGAAAAAATAAATAGAAAAATAGCAGATGTTATAGAGATTAAAGAATCTGTAGACCACATAAAAAACATACTAGACACATACAACAGCAGATTTGAAGAAGCAGAAGAAAAAAATAAGTGAACTAAAGGACAGGACAACTGATTTTGAACACTCAAAGCAATAAATGGCCAAAAAGATGGAAACGTTTGAATTAGATCTCAGGGAAATGATGGACAAAACAAAGGGTACAAACATAAGAATCATTGGTGGCCCAGAAGGAGAAGAGAAGAGTAAAGGGCTAGGAAGAGAAGTTGAGGATATAAAGGGGGAAAACTTTCCAACCCATATAACGGCCATTAATATACAAAGTCAAAGAAGCTCAACAAACTCCAAATACAATAAATTCAAAAGGTTTCCCCAAAACACATACTAATCAGTCTCTCAAATGTTGAAGAGAAGAAGAAAATCCTGAAAGCAGCAAGAGAAAAGCAATCTACTACATACAAAGGAAACCACATAAGACTGAATCCAGACTACTCAACTGGCACCCTGGAGGTGAGAAGGCAGTGGTATGATATATTTAAGATCCTGAAAGAGAAAGACTTCCAGCCAAGAATTCTGTACCCAGACAAATTGTCCTTCAAAACTGAGGAAGAGATTAAAATTTTCACAGACAAACAAATCCTGAAAGAATTTGTCAACAAGAGAACAGCCCTACAAGAAATATTCAAGGGAGTTTTTGCCAGTTGAAAAAAAAGACAGGAGAAGGAGGTCTGGAGGAGGGCACGGAATTGAAGAGTACCAGTAAGGGTAACCTAAAGGCTAAAAAGAGAAAGAGAGAAAAACAAATACAAAGAAGCAAAACCTTAAAATCCACTTCTCTAAGAAGTCTTATTGAGAATTTGTATTGTTTACACAAAACAAAATATTCTATACTGTGACATATAATAATTATTATAATTGTTGGCTTCTTTAAGTATATTGAGAGCCTCTCCAATAATATCTTTGAAACATAGTTCACTAGTAGGCTGGTGCCATTTCAGGTAGCCCAAGAATACCACAATTCCTGATAAAATATTTGTTCTTGTTTTTGTAAGCTATTTATTACATCTGGTAGGTTATTTATGTACTACAAATTATGATTGCCTGTTGACAAAAAGGTAGCCCTTATTTTATTTTTATTTCTAGATTGTAGCCAATTAAACTTACTTAAAGATTTATTTTTATTGTTATTGCATTTTTCCCCATTCTCGTTTTTTTTTCATGGGCAGGCATCAGGAATTGAACTGGGTCTCTGGCACAGCAGGCAAGAATTCTGCCACTGTGCCACCATTGTCCACCCTCCATTCCCTTTTATAAAAATAAATCACACAGTGACTTTTTATAATAAGAAATATGCCTGTGGTTGTTTTTAATAGCCTATAGTTTTCCCAGAGGTATTTATTCAAATCTGGACATCAGATTTATCTTGTCCATTTATTTTGGCTTTCACTTACAGTGAATGTATACTTCCATCAAGGGATTTAGACTGTTTCAGCCATTTCACCATTGATTGATACATAGAGTTCTTTTTTTATGTGGATGTGTGTTATAGCCACATAACACCGAGAG
Source organism: Myrmecophaga tridactyla (assembly GCA_004026745.1). Taxonomy (NCBI): domain Eukaryota; kingdom Metazoa; phylum Chordata; class Mammalia; order Pilosa; family Myrmecophagidae; genus Myrmecophaga; species Myrmecophaga tridactyla. Next base: position 14,787 of record PVIY010042965.1, on the reverse strand, counting down.
GGAGTACATCAGGTACTCGTCAGAAAAAAATCTGTGCCCCCTCCGTGTTCCTCATCAAAGATTCTGATCAATTTTGAGGAGATGACTCTCCCCTGACAGATGGTTATATGTGATCTCATCCAAGATATCCAGACAGATGTCTGTCCTGAGGTTATTTTACCACAGATAAGAAGATGTGCAAATGCTAAACCAGATCTGAGTTAGATGACTTAGTTTTCCAATAAAATTGAATCAATTAAATAACCCAATTTTTAAAAGCCATTTTTCCAGAAGTCACAGCTGTTTGAAAATCACAGATGAGACCCTTCATTACCCATAATATGCACAGCTCCTAATGTTAACATTTTACAAACTGGGGAAAAAAAAGTTGCAGGCTTTTTTTGCACCACATTTGTTAATCATTTTGTAGAAAATATGTTTATAAATGTCACTTTATTCCAAATCTAAAAACACAATTATTTTGTTAGAAAAAATCTATTTGAGAGTTGTTAGTGCCTAACTAGGAGGTAGAAGTTCTGCTACATTTGTAACAATATTTCTAATATAATTTTTCAACAGAATAATCAAGTATCTAATTTCAATGTTCCAGTGATTAATTATATAAAATACATTTGTTGGGTTACATTAGGTAGAAAAAATTGTTTTATGGTAGGAATACATTTATTTATTTTATTTCACAAAAATGTATGAAAACCCCATATATAACTGGTACCATTCATTGTCATCATCAAACCTTAGAGTTTCAATGAAGAAAAAGAATGAGGATTATTTTAGATTTCAAGTCATCAAATAGTGATTCCTATCATAATAATAGCAAACACTAATGCACCGAGATAATTTTTTTTTTTAATGTTAGGTTTGGTTTGGTTAGGTTTTAGTTTTCTCATGGAAAGTGTAATGACAATGATAATAATGAATTAAACAGCACCAGCCCTCACTACTCAAAATAACTTACAGGATATGAAAATACCCAGTGTCTTAAACAGTTTCACAAATAAAGATCTAATAAATCAAACTAGAAAAATGATAAAACCATAGAAGAATACAGTAATATCTGCACAAAACTGAGTTTCCGTAGATGAGGTATCACTTCTTAGCCATCTCTAAGTTCCCAATAGCTAATTTTGGTTAATGGAAGTTTCTTTAAAGATGTCAGAATGATTTTCCTATGGACATAGCTAGCATGCAAAACAGAGTACTCAACTTTTGTCCCTCTGGTTTGTATTCTGCACCACTTGTTATCTGTTTCCTCAAACACTTTACCAATAACATACACAATTTAGCTCAAATCCTTGAATAGTGCTTCTCTAAGTGAAAGAAGAGAGGGGGATAATGGAGACCATTAAGACCTTCTTAGAATAAAGAAGATTAAACAATCAAAAGTGAGATATATTCTTAGGGATTTTTTTTAATTTAGTACTAAAAAAATCAAATAGCAAGTGCTGCACCTCCATGACTCCAGAATATTCAAGATGTACTTGCAATGGCAATAACCAATATGACTAATTTAAGAGAAATAGGATGACTTTTGATAAAATAAGGCAGAAATGAGAAGAAACTGGAGCAAGGATACTGAGTGAATTTTCACTAGTTCTAGGCAAGCAATTGTTCTCATATTTAATTTTCCTTTCTCAGCACTGCAAAGAATAAGTAAAATTCAGGGTTGGGGAATGTTGGAAAGGAATGTTAGAGTGAAATACAGGTACGTTTACTTCTAGTATGATACCAGTAGAAAAATGCTTTTGAAAGAGGCTTTGACTTACTCTGTCATATATGTTTCCCAGAATTTTATAAAGCAAATCCACATTTCATAGGTGATCTTTAAATCCCTCACTTTCCCAATGTGGCACATGAAAAGATACCAGAGTCTCTAACTCTTTCCCCATCATACTTCTATTTTTGATCTTTCCTAAGAAGCTCCATGTGTTTAAATTCTAAGAATTAGCTTATTCTTATGTAATATTATTATCAAAAAATCAATATATAAGGATGTTCAAGTAAGGCTGGTGACTATTTCTTTTTTTTTTTTTTTTTTTTGGCATGGGCAGACTCTGGGAATTGAACCCAAGTCTCTGGCATGACAGGTGAGAATTCTGTTACTGAGCTGCTGTTGCCAGCCCCCGGTGGCTATTCTTTTATCATGATTGGCCCATCACTCCTGATAACATAATTAACATATGTGCTCACCTCCAATTCCATTTTTATTTTATTTTTTTTGTATTTTTTAAGATTTCATATTTATTTACTAGTCAAATGAAATCGAAAGAATGCTACCTTTGACTTAGCATTTCAAATCTGTAGAGAAATCTTGGAAGTGATCCATTGTTTTTCTTATCCTTTGAAATTGTACTATTTCATAATAGAAGATCTGAAATTAATGATGATACTTTTTCTAGTAGCTCAAACCCAGAAGATAGACAACTTCAAAACAGACAAGATGAAAAAACTTGATTGTTTCTTTCTCTCATCTCTGAGAATTGGTCTATATTATGAACATAAATAAACCCAGTTCTTATGCATATTACTAGCATAACCTTGAACATGCTAAAATGAGGAGAGAGTATAAGAGAAAATATATCTTCATTTTTAACAGATATTTTGAAAACAAATTTTGAAAATATTGTCGTATTTGTTACTGCATTGTTTCTCAGAAGTAAGATGCTATATATAGCTTTTCTCTTCTACAGAAGATAAAGCCATCTCAACGGGGGCATTGAATCACATGGATGGTAAGTGTTAAGGATCATGTAGAAAAAGTGCTGTTCTCAGTACAATTACAGAGATTTTCCCACATCTATCAAAGTGTTTATAAGTAAAACTTATCTAGCCTTCAATTTATATCACATAGATCCTTGTTTCTCATAAAAAAAATACAGTAATTGTATATGTACATACTTTGGAACAAAGGCAAACATATTTCTATTTCTTCAGTCTGTTAACGTTTATAGTCTAGATTATTCTATAAATATGAATACATCATTGTTTTATCTGTATATGAATTAATCAACTAATAAAGTGATCAACAATTATTTATCAAACATCAACTATATGTTATGTGCTATGGCGAGTGTTATAGTCTGCTAGCTCCCAGAATGCAATATACCAGAAACGGAACAGCCTTTTAAAAGGGGAATTTAATAAGTTGCTAGTTTACAGTTCTAAGGCCGAGAAAATGCCCCAATTACAAGTCTATAGAAATGTCCAATCTACAGCATGCAGGGAAAGATACCTTGGTTCAAGAAGGCTGATGAAGTTCAGGGTTTCTCTCTCAAGTGGAAGGACACATGGTGAACATAATCAGGGCTTCTCTCTCAGCTGGAAGGGCACTTGCCGAACATGGCACCGTCATCTGCTAGTTTTCTCTCCGGACTTCCTGTTTCATGAAGCTCCCCGGGAGGCGTCTTCCTTCTTCATCTCCAAAGGTCGCTGGCTGGTGGACTTTCTGCTTCATAGTGTTGCTCTCTCTGAATCTCTCATTCTCCAAAATATGTCCTCTTTTATAGGACTCCAATAAACCAAACAAGACCCACCCAAATGGGTGGAGACATGTCATCCCCTAATCCAGTTTAACGACCATTCTTGACTAAATCACATCATTCAGGGAGATGATCTCATTACAGTTTCAAATATACATTATTGAATAGAGATTATTCTACCTTTATGAAATGGGATTTATATTAAAACATGGCTTTTCTTAGGGGGCATACTTCCTTTCAAACCAGCACAGCAAACAAGAAGGGCTTTATAAAGCAGTCATTTCCAATGAGCTTATAATATGGAGTTTACATAAGAATATAACTAAAATTTTTACAGAAAAAGTTAAAAGGTGTTTTAGTGTAAATAGACATTAAATGAGTATTTGTGTCAATAAAAGCTATAGGAATTTTGAAAGGGGAAGGCCATTTTACCTGGTCACTTAACTTCCCAAAATATGGTTAGAAAGGTAGAGATTAAAGCTAGCAGGAGAGTATCAAAATCATGAAGATATAATTAGAACAAAAATAAATAAAAGCATGTGGTTCTGTCAGCACTGAACATGTAAATGTGATTTTCTGTTTTAGGGAAATCAATAAAGATACGTTGAGAAAGAGACATCTGGACAAGTTGTGGGAGGGCACTCTGAATGTCAATCAGAAGAGTCAAGTTTTCATATTTCCTGTTCTAAAAGATGGAAGACTGCCAAAGGGGTTTGAAGCAATACATATAAACAATATTTTAGTAAAAATAGTATAGTATTATAGTACTGAGCATTTGTCAAGTGAATTTTCTGATTTTTAAACAATCATCTACTAGAATCATTCCTGTTATACATATATATTGTACTACTTTTTGTATTTTAAAAACCCTTAGAAGATGAATATGTTAATTTTTCATAAATGATCTTCAGCAGTCATACATCATTAATATGAAATTGATATTCATATTAATATATATGAATATATAATGGCATAATTATACAAATTATGCAAATTGTGTAGGCAGAGGATGATAAAACGTAGCTTTTAAGAGGAAGTTTCACGAAGTTTGAATGGAGATCTTTACTCAAGGAATCTGTAATAGGAAATAACAAGTGATGAGAACACAGAAGTATTAACAAAGATTCTCATATTTGATGGCTAATGTGCAAGAAAAGCACATTTCCAATCATAAGAAAACATTTGAATTATTTAAATGTATATTATAGAAATAAAATTCCTATATATTTCTACTCATGTATGAATAATAAAGAAATAAGGATTAATTTCTGAAATTGAATATGCAGTTCTATTATGTTGCTTCTTATAATAGATTATTTTGGCAGCATTTAATTCATGTTTCTGAAAAAAATAAACTTGGAAATTACTTATCATATAATACTAAATAAAAAAGATATATAAATGCATGACAAAGGCAAGGAGTAAACATGCCAAAGTTTTAACAGGGTATGATTTTTTGAACCTTTTCTGTTTTATAACCTCCTCTTAAATGAGCATATGATATTTTTGTCCTTAATTGAGTATACAATATGCATGTTAACAAAATACAATGAACACTTAAAATTTTTTAAAAAATGATAGGAGGTATGGAAGAGTCCCATATTTACTAAGGATAAATGACAATTTCATTCATTTCTTAGCATCTCTTTGACTTGAATTATTCCATTTTATTACAAACAAGTATTGATCTAGATGGTATCTAAGACCTCTTTGAAGTTTATTATTCTGAGACTAATTTTTATATTCTGTTTTGAGAATTTATGTTTAGAATATTCTTGTCTACTCTACACCCTGACATGTAAAGAATGGTCAAAAAACATAATTGAATAAAGAAAAGTTTGACTATTGAAGTGTCAAAATTGAAACATGCTTTGAGCTTAGATATAAAGTCTGAATGTAAGCACATAAACATTAAATCAACCAATGTAGAAATCAAGTCTTTAGAAATTATACTTATAAACTCTTTCATATCGTATGCACCAAAATAACTATAGTCATGATACATATACATGCATTTATATTAAAATGAAAATTTATAATAGAAAAATTAACGTATTTCATAATTACGCTACGTTTTGCAAAGTCCCTTTTAGCAACAACTCATTGAATGGCAGTTTAGAGATCAGAACCTAGTAGCACTTCTCTTTCAGTGTCTAACTTACTCTCAAGGAGTGATTTAGGCACTGGGGAGAAACTGGCTTATTATTTCTAAGTCAGTAGGAGGCAGAGAAACAACAAACCTTCCCTGGCAAATACACCTTGTTCCAAGAAGAAAATGAACTGATTTTGTTCTCTCACCAGGGCCATTTGTGCTAGATATAGATAATGGTCACAGGTGGCCTGATCCGATCTTTTCCTATTTTAGTTGAGAAATAGGTTTTCACACTTAGGAGAGTTCACTCCTATTTAGCTCTGAAAATGAAATGTCCTTGCATTTGTGACTACACTGAAGTCACCTTCTTTTTATCTTGATCAAATCTCTTCATAAATAGATATTAGAAAAGTATCCACTACTCAGAGAGGAAACAGCCTTTTCAATTAACACAGCAGGAAGTGAAGTGCGGATATGGTAATTTGATTAAGATTTACTATTAATTTAACCTCCAATTTAAATTTTTTCAGTTTGAAAGAAATACTCAAAAATTGCATGCTAAATTTTCGTTGAAATGAGGTTAGTTCGGTATGCTCCATAAGTAAAATGTGGTTTAACTTTATAATCTGGTAATAGACTATTAATTTTAATTTATTCCTAGTATATAAATTGGAATTTCAATTGGAATAATTGAAAACCATTAATGGGTATTCATAGCAAAGGTAATGCACAAAGGACAGAGCTGCGGGTCAGAAAGCAGAGTAATGAAAAGCTGGTGAGACCTTTCTCTGTATTAGGCAATATTATTAGTGGATTTTAAAAATCAGTAAAGACTAAAGTAAAAATAATATTGAACTGACATTCACAACCAAATCAGGCTGAGCTGTTTCTCTGTCACTGACTCTGTTTCCCTGTGCTTGCAACTGTTAATAAACTAAATGTGAGGAAGAGACCTTAGAGGCTTGTCTGAGAGATCAGCTAGCATCTGTGAATCAGGAAATTTACGGGAATGAGTTACACAGGGATGGGGGGGAGGGGAGGGGAAGAGCGAGGAGTGGGAAGGAGGGAGAGAGAGAGAGAGAGAGAGAGAGAGAGCGAGGTCCTTCCCAATTCAAAGGCAATAAAATGACAGAAAAGAAGGAGGAATCATTTAAGAAAATATTTTAATTTCCTTGGCTGTTCAAATACTGTGTAATGGGACATGTATTAGCTCCCAGTTTTGAGGCCAAGAGAGAGTCCAAATCAAGGTGTCACCAAGGCGATGCTTTCTTCTTGAAGTCTGCTGTTCTGGGATGGCTTCTGAGGATAAACCTTGGTCAAGGGATCCTCTGTCACATGGCGATTGCGCTTGTCACCTCTTGGGGACTCTCCCTTCTCTTCTGGTCTCTGTTGACCTTCAGCATCTTACTTCCCAAGACTTTCTCTGTCTGAATTTCATTGTGCTCATGAAGGACTGCAGTGACAGGATTAAGACCCATCCTAGGCCACATCTTAACTGAAGTAATCTTATGAAAAGGTCCTACTTATAATGGGTTCACACCCACAGGAATGGATAAAGTTCAAGAACTTATTTTTCTGTGATACGCGCACCTCCAAACAACCACAGAAAGTTAAGGCTTTCTGGATGCCCCTCTGATATCTCATTATATTTGTTCAAACTGCATTAGCTTGCAGGGTTATTTTAGTCTATTTTGTATAATTGTTTTCAAATAAATCCATAAAAGTAAATGTTTTAGAAATAAAAACAAGTTTAGTTTTCTAGTAAGTTAGAAATGAGAAAAGAATCTCCACTTATTTTTGATATTTTGGCAAAAATATTTAAGTCAAGTATTGAATGTATATCATTTTAATAAATTCATTAATACTACTGTGAATATTTTTCTCAGGCAAAATTACTATTCTTTTAGATTTCTTCATGCATCATTTTCCTCCAAGGATCTGTGCTATATATTTCTCTTAAAGCTATTTAATGCTGTTTATATTTCATGATCATAATAGCCTCAGATTTTTTTTGATATGTAATTGAGCTCTCACCAGGAGCACTTGACAAGAAATAGAAATGCCTTATATAATGACAGACAAACTCTGAATACTGAGTCACAGATACATTGGTATTTTCTGGTGTCACCGCACAGTGCTCACTCATTTAATTCACAGTTCAGCACAGCTCCTTATGGACATTCATAAATAATATTTTTCCTATCAACCCAGCCCATTGATAGAAATTTTCTGATTACTTTTTTTCAGAAGCTTTAATGTGCGATTCCACACATTCCACCTCAAAATATTACTTCTCTCTTACAGTAAAATGCATTTCTTTGATTCCTTACTTTTTTGTAATATATAATGCAAGCTTCTATTATATAGTGTATTTTATAAATCTTATCAAATTTATATTAAAATTTGTTTGTTCTCTCATTCAGATCCTTAACAAGAAATTTACCTTATTTTGTACATAGCACCAAAGAGATGATATTTGGGTTGACATTTACCATTAATTTTGCTACAGAGTTGTTAGTTGACAATCTATTGCCATCCTGTTGTTATTGGGGCATATGAATTATATTGTATAAAAGTTATACAATATCTTGCAACCCATTTACTAAAGTCAAAACGAGCTGTCTTTTTATAATATGGGTAATTAGTTCGATTCATGAATAAATTTTGCTCTTAAGTATGTTCATTTTTATGCGTGACTCATGTATAATCTTAGGGGAATAAATTATATACATATTTATGATCTCCAGCACGTGTTGTTCCCTTCTCCAACAAGACACTGCATTCACTTATTTCCAAATGTACCCATCCTGTAAAGCATATTTTATGTCAAGGATATTTTGGTTTAAAATTTTGATAGTGTTCCAGTAATTATTTTAATAGAAGATAGCATATAATTGTTATTGGATTCATATATTGCCTCTTCCAAAAAGATTGTTAAAGCAGTTGATTAAATTATATGACTTAGGAGGAAGCTTATCACTAACTCTTAAATAATGTGTATTTTTCATGTATTTATTTTAAGGCTACCAGCTCTTGCAATTGTGTGTTTGTCTTCAGATGATTTTCCTGAGCAATTTTTGTATCCAGGAACTTAAAGAGAATAGTACATTGGAGGGGCTTACTTTAAGCAGTCAAAAAAAAAAAAAAAGGTGGCACCATATAATATATTATACACATGGAATGTGGAATAGACAGAGCTCTATTCCTGTGCTAGATTATCATGCCCAGACTATGTCAATTTATCATCTAAGTATGATTTGTTTAGTACAAAATATAATTCAAAGTAACATTTCAAAAACTGACAACAATTTTGACTTTACAAAATTATGACAAAAAAAATAACCCAGGTAATTAGTGACTTCTCATGGTTTTCTTATGTTGACCTTGTGGTTTTATTTACTTGTTTTGTTTATCCTTTTATACTTTTTTTTTTAATTTGCATATGGGCAGGAGGTACCAGGGATCGAACTCCAGACCTCCAGCACGGCAGGTCGGAGCTCTGCCTGCTGAGCCATGGCAGCCACCCAATCCTTTTATACTTTCTACTTGTCACTGTTACAAGTCAGGAGGAAAGACAAAGTAATGGAATTGATAAATTAAAGGACACACTGTAAATAAATGGAAAGATTCTAAAATGTTTTGCATTAAAAGACAAATCTGTGCATTATATATGTACCACAATTCATCGTTGCAATTTCAATTACTGATTGGAAGAGAAATAAAGAGTCTCACAGTATTTATAGATAAGGTATTCAGAGTTTTATACAAAAGTTCAAACTTGCATCACAAAGATTCCCTGCTGTTAATGATTTGTAAATAGGAAATTATTTGATATTTCGTGATTTTCTCATTCAGTAACATTATCCACATAGATCCCACATTGTGCTTTAAAATCACTATAATGCAGAAAATGATTTTTTTAAAACCCACATAAACAAAATTTCCTCTTTCAATGATAAAACGAAAAGAATAAAATCTACTCACAGTACTTCTATCAAAGAGAATTTATGGATCTGGTATAAAGATTAACAAAATATATAGATTTAATGTTTCCAAACAGACACATAATTACATTGCCATTTTAAAAATATTTTAAGAATTATTAGTTTATAATAATCAGGAATAATAATTGCAATTTCCTTCTTATTTTCTACCATTGTATATTTAATGAACCATATAATGCAAGATTTAATTTAAGCATTTCTATGAAAAAATATGAACTTAATTGTTTTTTTGAAGTTCGATAATTAAATTTAGCATTAAATGACTTGAAATAGAAAGAAATTATGTTCTTATTTCAAATGATTCAGTGTGGTTAAAGAAGACAATTCTAAAATTACAACTGGAAAAATGATTGCTACTGAACTCAGGTATTTTACAGGGATCCTTAAATATATTCTGTATCTTTACTAATCCCCAAATTGTGATGGAGGAAGATGAGCTAATGCTTTTCCCTATTACTATGAGATATTATAGGCAAGCATGGAATGGAAATGTATTTTGCAATATTGGAATATACTATTATTAATTAATTTGCTTTTAAAGTATTGAAATGTTAAGCATAGATTTGAAATGTGTTTATTTGTCCTTTGGTCATTCATTTTACATAGGGATATTCAGTTATAAAGTGTTAGTACTAAGTAAGACCCTAGCAAGAATATCTTTAAATCCAATAATTTATCAAGTGAGAAAAGTAATGTACAGACTGGTTAAGTAATATTGACATGCCAGAAATAAAGGGACAGAGCAGGGGTAGCCATTGCTCTCAAACTCCTTTCATATGCCAACTCAAAAACATCAGAGTGAATGGGAAGGGTGTTGCTTCTAAATATTTAAAGGGGAAAGTAAGAGGAATGAAGCTTTTTCTGTAAGAGAGAGAAATTTGAATTTGTAGAAACAACTCTGTGTGTGTGTTTTAATAATCTAAGAGTCAACTAAGATTTCTAAGTTAGCTCAACAGGGAAGTTTGTCGCATAAGTGGAGGCATTAAAAACATTGTGAATTGCACTTTGATATAAATAACCTAGAAATAAAAAGCAATATGAATGAAAACCCAAAGATTGAGTGTATATCTGACAATAGTCATAGAACCTAACACTGAAAAGATAAATTGAGGAGTAGTATTAATGACAATGAGAATGTTAAGGAAACATAGTAATGAGGAATTTCTATAGAAATGAGGTTTCATATGTGAAAGTTTCCTCGTGTAGGAAATGTGATTTTCTAAAATGACAAGTTCATCAATTTCATATCAATGATGTATGACTGTGCTGAAGATCATTTATGAAAAATTAACATATTCATCTTGTAAGGGTTTATAAAATACAAAAAGTGGTAAAAAATATATATATAACAGGAATGATTCTAGTAGATGATTGTTTAAAAATCAGAAAATTCACTTGACAAATGCTCATATCTGTAATATGCTATAAAATTCTCTCCTGAAATTCAGTTCTCTATATTTCCAGTTCCCCATTGTCTTTTGTACAATTTAACACAATACTTACATTTTGAATAAGGCACACTATTTTGCACAGCTATTACAGAAATAAATGTCCCAAACATTTCATATTAGAAAGAAATCATGAATCTGTCTCACTCATTTAATCTTTCTCTTTGGGTTGAAACTACAGAAGATACCCCAATATGAATGCCATGGTATTTAGAGATTTATTAATGATCTTCAAGAAATTATATCATGTAACATATATACTAATTAGAAGTATTATAAAATGTAATAGTATATACATTTAGATTATAACTATAGTATAGTATAGGTATAATATAAGTTATAACATATATAGTATTATAAAATGAAAACAATGAGGTACATAACTAAATTTTTCTATTCTATAGCAAAGCAATGTTATCAGAAACTCAGTTCCAGTATTCCATTATGTCTTATAACTGTTTATGTCTTTTGGGGTCATTTTTAAATAGTTTTTTCCTTAACTGTTTAGTTTTGAAAGTTTTTATTTATTCTGAATTCCAGTTATTTCATGGATATGTGATTTGCAAATATTTACTCCCAGTCAGAAATTTGTCTTTTCTTTCTCATGTAATAACTTTTGCAGAGCAAATTTGTTGTTGTTGTTGCTGTTTTGATGCAGATCAAATTACCATTTTTTTTCTTTTATGGATTGTGCTATGATTGTCAAATCTAAAAATTCTTTGACTAGACCATGACGAAAAATACTCTTATTTCCTTCTAAAAGTTTTATGTTTTACATTTAGATCTCTAATCCACTTTGAATCAACTTTTCTAATCAAAACATATTTTTTCTTTTGCTTATGAATGACTGATTATTTCAACAGCTGTGGTAGTTAGATTGAGTTGTCAACTTGGCCAAGTGAAGATGCCTAGTTCTATTGCTGTGGACATGAGCCAATGGCATGTGAACCTCATCTGTTCCTGATTACATCGGCAGTCAGTTAGGAGGTATGCCTGCTGCAATGAATGATGTTTGATTTAATTGGCTGGTGCTTAAATGAGAGAGCTCAACTTGGCATAGCCCAAGCAGCTCAGCATACCTTATCTCAGCACTCGCAGCTCAGCCCAGACCTTTGGAAATGTAGAAAGGAATCACCCCTGGCAAAGTTGTTGGAACCCAGAGGCCTGGAGAGAAGGCAAGCATAGATTGCCCTTGTGCCTTCCCATGCAAGAAAGAACCTCAGTTGAAAGTTAGCTGCCTTTCCTCTGAAGAACAATGCGTCAACTAAATAAATCCCCTTTTATTGAAAGCCAATCTGTCTCTGGTGTGTTGTATTTGGGCAGCTGGCAAACTACAGCAGCATTTGTTGAAAAGATGATCGTTTTGCCACTGGATGGCTCTTGTGCCTTTGATAAAACTTAGTTGATTTATTTCCATTAATCTAGGTCTGTACTCTCTATTCTCTTCCAGTAATCTGTGTTTATTCTTTCTCAAATAGGACACTGTCTTAATTACTTTAGATTTTTTGTAAGTCTTGAAACCAAGTAGTGTGAATCTTCAACTTTGTTCTTATTTTACAAAATTCTTTTGGTTATTTTAGTTCTTTGGCCTTTCTATATAATTTTAGAAAAGATTGTTGAATCACAAATATGTGGGAGTTTTCCACATATATTTCTTTTTCTTATTTATAATTTAGTTACATGATAATGAGAAAATATACTGATGTGAATCCTGTTAAATTTATTGGTGTTTATTTTATGCTTAGAAAATGGTCTATAAGTGACTGACTGTCCCATGAGAAGTTGAAAAGTCATGTTTTTGTTGTTGAGTGCAGTATGTTATAAATGTCAATTTGGTACAGTTCATTCATAGTGCTGTTCTTGTCTTTTATAGCCCTGTTTTTCTGTTTACTTGTTCTATATTTTATTAAAAAAGAATTGATGTACAGAGTTAATATTGTGGATTTCTTTATTTATTTCAGTGTTATCAGATTTTGTTTATATATATATTAAAATTCTATTGCTATGTGTATACACATTTAGAATCGTTACATATTCTTGGACAATTGATCCCTTTACCATAATATAATGTTCTTTATTTTTCCCTGATAATATCCCTTGTTCTGAAGTCGACTTTATCTAGTAGTTAGTGTCCATAAGTATTTCTTTTTCAATCCTTTTATGATTTATCTCTATCTTTATATTCAAAGTGGGTTCCTGTAGATCACATAGAGTTGATTCTTTCTTTTTCTTTTAGTCCGACAATCTCTGCCTTTCAGTCAGTGTATTCAGAGCATTCACACTTTATGCATATTGCTAGGTTCAGAGAAATATTTAACATTATATTAGTGGTTTTCTACTTGACCCATCTGCTCTTGTTTCTTCTCTCCTCTTTATCAGCCTTCTTTGGATTAATTGAGCATATTTTATTATCCCATTTCTCTCTACTACTGATTTTTTTATTTATATCTTCTTTTAAAAATGCTTTCAGTATCTTGGGATTTACAATATATATTTTTAATTAAAAATAATCTCCCTTCCAATAGCAATATACTCTTTCATGTGTAGAGAAGGGAATTTACAACACTTTCCTCCCAATTTTTCTTTCCCCTATTTTGCTCTAATGTCATCATATATTTTATTTTACTCATGTTATTAACACAAAATATGTTGCAACTTTTTATCTGAGCTTCTTGGATCTCTGATTTGGTGTTATTAATTTCTCAACATGTCTCCATATTCCTATATCCCCAATGTATGATCACCCAAATAAGAGCTGTAAGTCCATTTAGAAAAAATTTGAAGACCCTTCACAAAATGAACTAAAACTAATTTTTAATAATTTATCTCCTCTCCTTTAGTCATTGATTTCTAGATCTGAGAGCTAGCTCACATATGGACACTGGGCAAGGGATCATAATCTTTTAATGGCACAATTGCCTTCAGCCACTTGATCATTTATATTAACCAGGTGCTGGAATTCTAAGACTTGAAGGTCTAGGTCACACCACCAGCTAAGCAGCATAGACCTGCAAAGATGCTGGACAAAGGTAAGGGGGATCTAGAATGATTAGTAGAGGAGAAGAGAAAATAGATGATGAGAAACAAGAACTATGGCCTCAGTTGCATTGGTGGATGTTGCATTTTTTTCATAAAATTACCTCATATAATTTCCCTAGGAAAAGAAACTAACTGGATTCTAAAGTTGCTTTCCCAGGTAGAGTGAAATTACTGTGCATAGCAAGTTGATCTGTGTGGAACAAGGGGGTGGGGGTGTGCTATAGTGTAGGCTGAATGGTATGACAACCAAATTCTCCCCTATAAGAACTTGGCACCCATTCCCAACCATAAAGAATGTTGGCTGCTGTTTTAGTCTGCCAAAGTTGCCAGAATGCAATACACCAGAGCTGGTCTGGCTTTTAGTGAAAGAGGATATATTTGGTAAAAAAAAACTTACAGTTCTTCAGAGGAAAGGCAGCTAACTTTCATCTGAGGTTCTGTCTTACACAGGAAGGTACAGGGCAATGAATCCTGGCCTTTTCTCTCAGTTTATGGGTTCCAACAGCTTCCCCTGGGGTGATTCCTTTCTAAATCTCCAAACATCTGGGTTAAGCTGAGAGTGCTGAGGTTAGGTATACTGAGTTGCCTGGGTTGTGTTGGGTTGAGTTCTCTCTTTTAAGCCTCCAGATAATTAAATTAAATATCACTCATTGCAGAAGGCACTCCCTTTACCAACTGCAGATATAATTAGCCATAGATGAGTTTCACATGCTAATGGTTCAAGTCCA
>PVIY010042964.1:0-20625 GCA_004026745.1 Myrmecophaga tridactyla | reverse complement strand
CACTGTGCTATAAAACCAGCCTTTATTACTAAGTGTAAGACACTTGGTAGTCATAAAGGAAAAGATTGACAAGTTTTGGAATAAAAATGTAATAAAAATGCGTTAAATTTGAAAAGCAAGAAGCTGGGTAAAAAGCATTTACAGCATATGTTACAGGTAAAGGTTTCGTCTGTGTCATAAAATAATGCATAGGAAAAGATCTGTGGAAGGATATAGGCCATATTATTAACAGCATTGAGTACTTTAGGGGCCTGTGTTAAAGAGTGCTGGTAAAAAAAAAAAAACAACTAGCTTTATCTGTGTTTTAAGTTTTTATAAAGATAAAAATAAAAATATATGTATATAGGGTGCACGGATGGTTTAATGGTAGAATGCTTGCCTTCCATGCGGGAGACCCGGGTCTGATTCCCAGACCATGCACCCCGTCCCCCCCAAAATATATATGTGTATATAAAGATAAAAATAAAAATATATGTATATTAAAAATAAAATATACTCTGTCCACCCTATTGAATACTACAGAATGAAAAAGAATGCAATATTTCTGATGGGATTATCTTATAAGGAGTTTAAGACATATTGTTAAAATGTCACAAAGTAGGTAAAACAAAATATGTACATGTATGTAATATCTAAAAATAGGCTGTGAGAATTTACTTCACATGGCTGATATGGTCATCTTTGGGGAGGGTAAATGGGGTGGGATAGAAAAGTAGTGACTTTTGGTTTTTCTCTTTATATTTTCATGTTATTTGAAACTTTTACAAAAATAATGTATTATATATTATTTGTATTATAAAAATATAAATAAAGGCTAAGGGAGAAAATATATGAACTCTCATGGAACTGCAAAAAAATGATACTATCAGTCCACACTATTCAATCCAGTAACCACAAGTGAAATGTGGTTAGTCCAAATTGAGATGTACTCTAGGTGTATAATACACACCAGATTTTAAAGACTGTATATACACAAAAAAAGAGTGTAAAATGTCTCAATATTTTTTCATATTGATTGCATCTTGGAATGATAATATTTAGGTATACTGAGTTAACTAAAATCTGTTCATGAAATTAATTTTACCTGTTTACTTTTACCTTTTTAATGTGGCCAGTAGAAAATGTAAAATTATATTTAGGACTTACATTGTATTTCTATTGGTCAGCACTGCTGTAGAAAATAAGCAAAAGTAATGAACAGGCATTCACAAATGAAATATACATGGTAAATCTAAGAAAGACACCCAGAACAATATTGAGTAGAGATTTCCAAATTCCAAATCTTTTTTTTTTTGCCTCTCAGATTCTCAGAATTTAAAATAATTATTTATATTAAATATTGGCAATATTGTACAGACAAGTATGCGTAAACTCCAATGGGAATGTAAAATGGTACCACATTTTTTGAAAGTGATTTGGAACAATGTATCAGATTTTTAAAATGTTTGTACTGTTTGCCCATTAATTACACCTTTAGGAGTATATTTTACCTAAATACTCAGTGTATGAATGAGGATGTTTGTAGTAGCATCGTTTGTTAAGCAAAAAAACTGGAAGTGATCTTAATGTCCACCAGGAGGGAACAGATTAATAAATTACAGTACCTCCATGTAGTAAATGCTATGCAGCTGTTTAAAGGATATGATTAATCTATTGTGTATTGCTATGAAAAGATGCTCATGATATGTTGAATGAAAACGAATTAACAGAATAGAATGCATAGTATAATTTTATTTTAAAAATAACATGTTTGGAAAGATATATACTAAACTGTTAACTGTGTTAGAAGGTTGTATCTTCATTCTTACCTCTTCTCTTCCACCTGTACTTTCTGTTCAATAAATTTGTTGTGCTTGAGACTTTTTGGAGCATGTATACTTTTTTTTTCCCTGTGAAAAATAGCATATATACAAAAAAGCAATAAATTTCAAAGCACACCACAACAATTAGTTATAGAACGGATTTCAGAGTTTGGTATGGGTTACAGTTCCACAATTTTAGGTTTTTCCTTCTGGCTGCTCTAAGACACTGGAGACTAAAAGAAATATCTATATAATAAATCTATATGAAGAAATATCTGTATACATATGGTGTATGTATATTGTTCTGCAATTTACATTTAATGGGGGAGGAAAGCTTGGTCAAGGGAAATACTGTTTGTGGAGAATTGCTTAGAGGAAATGCAGTGTTATCTATTAGTGGTCTAGATACTTAGACATTTTTTCCTGAATTAAGTCAGAGGTGTAAGGTTGTGCACAAAAATCACAGTGATTAGCCTTCTGTCATACTGCTTTAATTGAACTACAGTTTGGTATTATGTCATTAGCCTATACTGAGGGCTTTATAGTTGAAGCCCAAGGTAGACTGTTTGGTAATAGCTATTGTTAGAATTTATCTTTGGAAGCACTACTTTGTACAGAGATTTGTATGTCTGAGTGTGTACACAATGAGGAGGATGGTTATTGCAGCATTATTTGTGGTGGAAAAAATTGGAAACATGAAAAAAAGCAGGTTGCAGAACAATGAAGTATGATTTCATTTTTGTAAAAGTATTTGTTAATATCTGAACAGAAAAGAATTTTGTAAAAATAGTATTTGTTAGAATCTGAATAGAAAAATATCTGGAAGAATATATTTAAAACTGTTAACAATTGTTATCATAGTAATGGACTTTTGTTTCATATTTTATACATCATATTCCTTTAATGTTTAATTCTTTTAAAGTGAGTTATGTGTTATTTTTGTAATTAGAAAGATAAAACTAGATGACCTTATGACACATTGCTATATTTATTACTAGGATGTTAACAATTTTTACATTCCACTCTAACTACACTGGCCTCCTTTGTTGTCAGGTGTCTCAAACCGCTTCTTCCACGGGGCCTTTGCACTTATTGCTTCTTTTTCTTTGTACACTCTTACTCAGTTGATACCTACATGCTCCGGTCCCTCACTTCATTCGGTCTTTGCTCACATTTTACTTATACATCTTACCCAACTTTATTTTTCTCCATGATACTTTTCACTACAACATGCTGTATAGCTGCTTGTTTGATTTTGTTTTTCTGTTTCTGAACAGCGAATGTGGCCTGAGTGATATCACTTCTTGAGTTTTTTTGAGGATTCTTTTGTAACCTAGTATTTTATAAACTTTTTGTAATTGTTCATGTATATTTTAGAAAAATGGATATATTTTGGATTCTATATGTGTTTTAGTTTCCCAGCAACTAAAACAAATACCACATAATGGTTTGGCTTAAACAATGGGAATTTGTTAGCTTCTAGTTTTGAGACTAAGAAGTGTAAAATAGAGGTATCAGCAAGGTGATGCTTTCTCCTTGAAGACTGTGGCATGCTGGGGCATGGTGGCATCTTTTCCTTTCTCTTCTGGGTTCTGTTGACTTCCAGCTTCATGTTGCTCCCTGTGGCTTCTATGTGTCCAGTTTTCTTTGTTTATAAGGATGTTAGCCATATTGGATTAAAGCCCACCCTCATTCACTTTGGACATACCTTATGTAATAACATCTTTAAAGGTACTATTTGCAAATGGGTACACACCCATAGGACTGGAGTTGTGAATTTGTTGCTCCAATTTTAATTTTTTTGTCCCTTTGATTTATCAGCTTCTGATAGAAGAATATTAATATCTCACTACTGTTTGTCAAATTTGCCTTTTAATTCTGTTTTACTTTATATATTTTTAGGCTGTGTTATAACAATATGCAAGTTCCCTAACAATGCCTTCCTGATAAATTGTTCTCTTCATTGCATATTGTTCTAGTTTGCTAGCTGCCGGAATGCAATATACCAGAGACGGAATGGCTTTTAACAAGGGGAATTTAATGAGTTGCTAGTTTACAGTTTTAAGGCCGAGAAAATGCCCCAATTAAAACAAATCTATAGAAATGCCCAATCAAAGGCATCCGGGGAAAGATACCTTGGTTTAAGAAGGCCGATGAAGTTCAGGGTTTCTCTCTCAAGTGAGAAGGCACATGGCGAACACAGTCAGGGCTTCTCTCTCATCTGGAAGGGCACATGGCGAATACGACGTCATCTGCTAGCTTTCTCTCCTGGCTTCTGGTTCCATGAAGCTCCCTGGGAGGCGTTTTCCTTCTTCATCTCCAAAGGTTGCTGGCTCGTGAACTCTCTGCATCTCATGGCTACACCGTTCTGCTCTCTCTGAATCTCTCATTCTCCAAAATGTTTCCTCTTTTATAGGACTTCAGAAACTAATCAAGACCCACTCAAATGGGTGGAGACATGTCATCCCCTAATCCAGTTTAACAACCATTCTTAACTAAATCACATCAACAGGGAGATGATCCAATCACAGTTTCAAACATACAGTATTGAATAGAGATTATTCTACCTTTATGAAATGGGATTTATATTAAAACATGGCTTTCTTAGGGGGCATACTTCCTTTCAAACCAGCACACATATATTTATCTCATTTCTACTCTATGCCAGATTCTGTTCTAGGCACTGAAGATGGAGCAGTGAACAGAACACAAACATACATATCTGTGAATTCATGAGACTTATATTCTTATGTGGGGAATAGAAAAACACATAAATGTATAGTATAATATATGATGAGGAGATGTTATGGCATATTTATATGTTGATGGGAATAATTAGGTAGAGGAATAAATATGCTAATATAGGAGAGAGAGATGAGAATTGGTAGAACGGTGTCCATATGTGGGAAAGATTGAATGGGATCTAGTGTGCAAGTGGATTTATCTTTCCTAACAAGAGGGGAGGCAGAGTAGATGTGTATGTATACAGCTAGGTTGATAGATGTGTGAATGGAGGCAGGTTGTGAAATTCTTTTCTGATAGCTTTTCTTTTCTCTTTGGAGCAGGAAGCAAGGCCATCAGCTGAGTGGAGAAGAAGGATAAAAGTATTGGAGTTTCAAAGAGAAGTATGGATTAGTCATCTAGGAGGAGTGTGGGAGATTGAATGACTTGGGAAATATAGGATTGTCAGACAACACTGAGGGCCCACTTGAAGTAGTAGTTGTGAATCTAAAGTGAGACTTGTGAGCATCGCTGTATTTATTTCTCCAACCATGTTCAGTTTCATTTATGTGTGCATGGAATATGTTGAGAGCTGGATTTAGTTGAGTTTTTCTTGGTGGGTACTATACACAGAGAGGGAGAGTGAAGTTGAGAATGTATGAAAGGGAGTACTGATAATGGTAGACTGTGGTATTTAAGTTGGATGAGCAGAATGTGAGGACTTCAAGAATGAGGGGCAGTACACAGCTGATAAGATCAGTAATTTTTAGGTCCTGGTAGAGCTGAAGAATTGTAGGCAGGGAACTAGAAGGAGGGAGTTGTCAACATGGTGCTGGTTAAGAGAGAGTGGGGGCCTTGAGGTGGTTTATGGAGGGGCTGCAGTTATTGCCAATAACACGGTCTAGGGTGTGATCTTGAGAGTGGATGGCTAAGGTAAGATGCATGATAAGATTTTTGAAACACAGGTCAAAGACCAAGATATTGACAGGATCACCTTGTCATACTGTTTTCAACAAGAATTGTCATGGAAATGATGTTAGAGATGAGACAGAAAGCCAAGTGCTAAATCCTTAAAGGAATAACCACTGATCATAGAGGACAACAATGAAGAGGGAGCACTGGTGGTCAAGTCAGATCATGAAAGTAACTTTTGTTATGAAAAACATCAAAAATATGCAAAAGTCGAAAGAGTATTACAGGGTTACTTATGGATTCACTGACTAGATGCAGCAGTTTTAAGTATTTTACAAGACTCCATCCATCTGTCTAGATTTATCTCTTCATATGTGTTCTTAAATACTTGAGAGTAAGTTGAACAGAAAACTATGCATCTCTAAAAGTGACAAAGTCCTATGTAATCATTATAACACACCCCCAATTAATAATAATTCTCTAATATCTAATATTTACTCTATCTCCCAATTGTGCTGAATGTTACTACGAGCATTTTGTATTCAACTCTTCCCTGTCTTCATCTTACCTTTCATACTCTTACTTTCTTTGCCCTCATTTACCTATCTACTTTTTAATTTAATGAAGTGTTTTTGTATTTTTGTTAGAGCCTTAATTCCTTTTAGAACAAGATCGGCTATAAATAAATACATATTTCCAAATTTCTTTCCAGAAAGGTTGTGCTAATTTAACATTTCTCTCAGCTAGGTATTAATATGACATTCATTTTTGCCTCTATAATTATGGTTCCTTTGCATTGTTATTAGCTCTTCACTAATTTCATGCAAATAAGTCATCTATTTCCGAGACCATCTTATTCACTCTGCTTTTGCATGTACCTCTGCCTAGAATGACCCCCCCACCCCATATTCATTCATTTAATAAATATTTTGATGTGTATAGCCTAAGTAATTTGGTCTTTTTTTGGGGGGAGGGGTGGTCCAGGAATCGAACCCAGGTCTCCTGCATGAAAGGCGGGCATTCTAACCACTGAATTACCCGTGCACCTTAAGCTAATTTGAACCCAAACTCAAATACACACGTCTGGTTGATTCATAGGAATTGATTTGCATGCAGACTTCTCTTTTTCAGCTTGAAGAGAGAAATTTCTTCTTAAGCACTTGGGGGTGGGGGGTGGGTTGTGGAGAACAAAGAGTCTGTCATCAGCCCTGTCCTTTGGACTGTTGTCTGAGTCTAAAAAAAAGAAGGAAAGGTTGCGGAGAAAAGCTGTACTTTCTCAACTCTTTTTTTTTTCCTGCTTTCAAATTTGTGTATTTCTTAATCCATTCTTACTGCCTTTCTTGTCCTCTCTTTCCAGGCCCAGAACTGTTTGTTCCAGGTTTTAGCTTTGCTCTAGAGGCTGTTTGCTTCCACTTCAGAACCCAAACTCAGTGTTAGGTCACCTCCCTTCTCCTTCCCTTTTAGGAATTAAATCTCTCCCTTTTCCTCTAAAAATAGTTTTCTTCTCCCATTTAAAAGTGACCTTCCCTCTCCTTCCTAAATCCTCTTATCTTTCCTCCTACCCTTTCTTCCCCTTGGCTTAACTAATACAGTTCTTGAGTCATCTACAGATCACCTCCCGTTTACTTCCTAGTCCACTTCAGTTTGATTTACTGTACTGGAACTGCACTTATGTCAGGTTGCTAAACATGATGGCTTAGTCTTAACATGTTGACATTTGATAATGATGATTATCCGCTTCTTGTAACTCCCTTATTAGCTCTATCTCCTCATTTCTCTTGAATCTTAACTACTGTTTCTGGATGTTCTTATTTTCTTTCACGATTTTTCTTCATTAGCTCTTGCAAGACCAGGTTCTTCTCTTGTTTCTTATGTATGCTTTTCCTGAATAATGCTGTTCATTGGACATTTTGTTGCTCCCCTCCTGGCTTCCCTGAATTTGATGTCTACATCCTTACTTTCTCAGGGCTTCTGTCCTGGTTAATATTACAACTCTACATTCAGCCGAGATAGAAACTCATTTGCAATGAACTTTAGTCACCCTCCACATTTATTTGATAGAAACGCCTCTGATTCTACCTTGAAATGCTACTTCTCCACTGCCCAAATTCTTAACCACCTGAATTATGCCACTCCACTACTGATGTCTCTGCCTCGAGACCTTTTCAAATCCAACTCAGTCACTACACTATTGTTAGAGTTTTCTTTCTAAAATATGTGCAAGTTTTAAATATTGACTCTTCATGATTTGCACAGTGAAGACCAAAGACAATAGCGTTGACATACTTTGTTCCTTAAATTGTGTGACCTTGGCAAATTACTTTATCTCTTTGGTTCCTGTTTAACTGCTTCTAAAATGAAGGGGTGGAAATTGAGTGTGGTGCTCACTTTTTGGGAAAAAAATCATCAATTAAGATCTTATATGGACGCTCCAATATGTAAAACAAAAACACAGAACTGCTCTCATTGAGGTTGGTATCTTCTCCTAATCCTGCATTTCTCTTCCCTCCCCCACCTCTCTTGTACCTCCTTAAAACTTCTGGAACCCTGGGTAGCATGGTTTAAAAAGTACTGGATTTCTTAAGTTTTTTTTTTTTAAACTTTTAATGTTAAGTGTGTTCTTTGTAATCACATTGCTCTTAAATTACCCTCGTTGGGTAAGAGTAATTTTGTTGTTATACTGGCTTTTTGTATTTTTCCTTCTTTTAACCAACCCTTCTCTTAGGTTCAGAAACTTTCATTTCGGAATGATGCCCATCCATATGCCTTTCACTAGGGGATACTGGAGTCCACTCACTTTGACACTGACCTCATGTTAGGTAATTATTACATAAATATTACCTCCTTTGTGACATGTACTATAATCTGATCTACCTCTCATATAGTGTTAGTTCTATCCTGAGTTCTCACAGCATTCTTCAAATTTTTTTAAAACTTTTTTTATTGTATACTATAACATATATACAAAGCAAAGAAATAAAAAAGCAATAGTTTTCAAAGCTCTCTTCAACAAGTAGTTACAGGATAGATCCCACAGTTTGTCATGAACTACCATACCATCATCTCAGATTTTTCCTTCTACCTGCTCCAGAACATCTTCATATATTTTTAATAGTGTCTATTCATGTTTGAAGAATAAATGAATGGATGAACAAAAATATGAATGGATACATGGGGAGCAGATTATAGGGAATACCTATTCTCAGTAGATGTTTTTTACTGGAGAAACTATAAACATGTACATAATTTGCTTTAGTCATTTTCATGTAAAACTGACCTTGATCTCCTTGGGAACCAGATGAGGCAGGAACATTTTTCCCAACTAGTCAGCAAGTATGTTTTGAGAGTTGACTGTGTGTACCTAGCACAGATGCTAGAACAAGTTTTATAAGATATAACTTCAGGAACTTGATTATCTTACTTTTGAATGTTTGACCTTCAGCCAAATTTATTTAAACTAGCCAATATTTAACCAACATGATTCAAGCTATGATTGAAAAACTATCAAGCCTTCTTCCCCATCCCCAATATGAAACTTCAGAATTCAATGAGACATAAATCTTTATCTCTAAAAGTATATTTAAAAGAAAAACAACTACATTACAGAAAGGACTGTTTTGCATGAAACAGTTTGCTCTAATAGCTACGGTTCTGATGCCTTTAGGGTTTCAGGGATGTAGATTAGAGCCTGATCTGCTTTCTCCCCAATTTCTTTTCCATACTTTCATTCAGCATTCCTTCTTTCTTTGCCTTCCTTTGTTTTGTTTTTTTGTTGTGTTTGCTATCTCAATCAAATTATTCATTGAAATTCATTTGTTCAAATATTTATGGAGCATTTTCTCTGGATTATCTGATATAGGTACTAGGCATACAGAGGTAAGTTAAAAATTGTTTTTGTGCACATTTGAAACAGGTAAACAGGTGAAAAAGTAACTGAAATACAGTGTGATCAAGGATCGTGAGGTGAACAAGTGTTATGGACATACCTAGAAGATCATAATTAATTTGCCTGGGAGGTAGTCTTTCAAAGAAGAGATAACATTGAGTTGGGAATTGAAGAATGAGAAGAAAGGGTGGTGGCTGTGGCAGAGGGAACAACTCTTATGAAGGAATAGAGGAGTGAAAAAACCATGACAGTGTCAAGGAAAGGTTGGTATACTTAGAATGTCTGTATCAAGTGAAAATATTTGGAGCTCAATGTGGTAGATTGACATGAGATTCTGAAGGACCCTATATTTCATTCTAGTTTGGACTTTAACTTGCAATCATTGGAGGAATTTAAGCAACAGAGGGACATTAGTGTTTTGTTTTTGTTTTTGTTTTAGGAAAAAACTAGCAGCTATGTGAAAGGGTTTCAGGGCAGGGGAGATCATTTCAAGTAGGTTCTTGGCCAAATTCATGTATTAACTACTGATTTCCAGTCTCTCAAATCTCCTGGTGATAGGCTTGGGAATCTGAGAATTATAACTAGTAAGTGTCCCAGGTTATATGAGCATGCGAGTTTGGGGAAACTATTTTTAAAACAGCACTGAACTTGTACATAACAGGTACAGTTTCTCGGATCAGTTTTGTTACTAACTAGCTATGGGAGCTCATGCAAATCTCTTAGTTTTCCCATCTTTAAAATTGAGGGTTTTGGGTGGGCCACGGTGGCTCAGCAGGCAAGAATGCTTGCCTGCCATGCCAGAGGACCCAGGTTCGATTCCCGATGCCTGCCCATGCAAAAAATAAAAATAAAAAATTAAAAAAAAATAAAATAAAATTGAGGGTTTTGGACTAAATAATTGTGATTCTTGCCTTCTACAATTCTGTAGTTCTAAATAAACAAAAAACCCAACCCTAACTGAATGACTTTATACTTTCAATGACTAAAACTAATCTCCATCCCCCACCCCCACCCCAGCCTGGGGTTTATTGATTTTTATAGAGAAAGAATTTCCTTCTCCTGGTCTAGCATTTCAAGTTTTCTCTCTCTTAGTATGATCATTTTCCACATTTTCCAAATTGAATTTCCACTATATTAAATTGAAGCAGTCTTTGCCACATGCTTATTGTCTATTAAGTATATTATCTTGGTTTCTAGAAAGGAAGCAATGTCAGTTCTCCATTAATTAATTAATTTATAATGAGAGGAAAATATCCACATGAATATTCTAAAACCATATGTAATTAACATAGTATTTAAACTGCCCAGATTGTGGATCATTCCATGTTACAACCTCTAATAATTAGAGAGATGTTTGTAGGATGCTGACTTAAGTCACACCTGCCTTCCATAAGCATGAGGCATGTAACTGGATTTGCTGATTACCGTTTACTTCAGGGGGTTAAACCCAGAGGTAAGGAATAAATTAACACTCCATGTATGTATGTCTGTATGTACACATGTGTGTGTGTATGCATGCATGTTTGTATGTATGTTGTAGACCTAAGCCTTGAGAGGCATCTCTGGCTTGTTTTTCTTCTCCCCTGAAATTGTACCTACATTAAGTTTCTTGTTGCTTGCAGGAACCTATCTATGATTCACTCATCATTAATTATCCTCACTTAAGAGAGGAAGAAGCAGATAAAGTCCATGTGAAGTTCATAGCCTTTAGAATTGGACAGGGTTGCATCTTCCCTTCAACACTTATTAACAGAATTTAGGCAAGTAATTTAAGTTTTTGGTTTCTTAATCTGTAAAATGAGTACAATATCGTCTGCCTTGCTGGAATAGTGTGAGGGTTACCAATATTATAAAAGATGTCTAGCAGTATCTGACACCTGGTAGACTGATCTCTCGAGTCCTTGGTGTCTGTAGCTCCTTGTATAGAACCTGGAACATATCAGAATGTCACTACTGAGCGTGACACATAGTAGATCATCAATAGATGTGTGTTGAATGAACAGGTGATAGATGGTAACCATTATGATTATGTAGGTAGTATTAACAGGTTTTTTTTAAATGTAAAAGTCTTAGGTATCTGTAGCATTTTTTACATGTTTAAAAATTTCAATTGTAATTATTTCTCTCTAAGTATACTAGTGGAATTGTTAAGCATGAGGTAATTATTCTACAATGGGGCAGACAGAATTGATATAAATGTAACAGGTATGAAATGGTATGACAGTTTAAAATCTTACGGGTTCCAGCAAATTATGCTACTAAATTCACATTACCACAGCCCTTCAATCATTTCATACTGTTCTAGTTTGCTAGCTGCCAGAATGCAATATACCCAAAATGGAATGGCTTTTAAAAGGGAAATTTAATAAGTTGCTAGTTTACAGTTCTAAGGCTGAGAATATGTCCCAGTTACAACAAGTCTATAGAAATGTTCAATCAAAGGCATCCAGGGAAAGATACCTTGGTTCAGGAAGGCCAGTGAAGTTCAGGGTCTCTCTCTCAAGTGAGAAGGCACATGGCAAACACAGTCACAGTTTCTCTCTTGGCTGAAAGGGCACATGGCTGAGCAAGGCATCATCTGCTAGCTTTCTTTCCTGGCTTCCTGTTTCATGAAGCTCCCCGGGAGGCGTTTTTCTTCATCTCCAGGGTCGCTGGGTTGTGGGCTCTCTGCTTCTCATACCTATGTTCTTCTCTGGCTCTCTCTGAATCTCTTTCGTTCTCCAAAATGTTTCAACTCTTTTATAGGACTCCAGAAACTTATCAAGACCCACCCAAACAGGTGGAGCCATGTCATCACCTAATCCAGCTCAACAACCACTCTTGATTAAATCACATCTCCAGGGAGATGATCTGATTACAGTTTCAAACATACAGTAGTGAATAGGGATTTTTCTCCCTTTACGAAATGGGATTTTGATTAAAACATGGCTTTTCTAGGGGACATCATCCTTTCAAGCCAGCACATTCCACCCTCTGGACCCTAAAAAAGACACGTTTTCCCCATATACAAAATACGTTCATTCCATAACAATATCAGAGAACCTTAAACCATTTCAGTAGCAGTATACATGAAATCAAAGTTAGAAACGTACAAACTCCTATCAAAGTTAGTTACAGGCATGGTCTGTTCTAAGGCAAAATCATCCTCTGGCTTTGGACCTTTGAAAACTCATAAAAAGTTATTTGCTGCCAACATACAAAGGAGGAACAGTCATAGGATACATACGCACGTTCCGAGGAACACAGGGGTCACCAGACCCATACAGTTTCAAAAACCCGCAGGGCAAAGTCCGTTAGATTTCAAAGTCTGAGAATCATTTATCTTCAGGATTTTTGAAAGCAGCAGTCCCACCCTTTCCATGGGCCTACGCAGAGGCCTGCCTCTTTCCAAGTACAACCTTGGGGGACACTGGGGAGACCACCTTTTTCTCGACTCCACCCTCTCCAAGCGTTGGGGTCGCACCTGGGCTCTCTGCCATCTCCGGGGCACACATTCAACCCCACCATGTAGTGGCAGCCAGGCTCTCCCCAAACCCCAAGGAATGGGCTTCACCCTCTCCAAGGCCTGAGGCGGCATGACTCTTCCACTGCAATGAGGTGGAATGCCCAACCTCTGCCTTTGGGCAAACTCACCCTCTCCACGGGCTTGGGTGGGTCTGCTCTCCTGGCCTGAGGCTTCTTGACTTCAGACCTTAGCCTCCATTGTTTTGCCTCTGAAGTTATTTTTCCTCCAATGTGTCCCTTCTCTGAATCCCCCAGTCTAGACTGGCAGCGGCTCTGTTTATACAGGTCCCAAAGCACTCTCCTCGGCTTTCTATGCAGTAGCCTTGGATCATGCCCATCAGACATAAGGAGTTTCCACAAATCCTTCCTGGATAAATCCATGTCCAATCCTGGCTTTCTCTGAAATGGCTGACTAGTTCCACATTTGGCCAAATCTTCATGTGGGGCACTATTCTCTGTGGTCTCCATTCCTGAAGGCCCAGAATTTTCCAGAATTTCAGTTACTGGTTTCTTTGTACCCAAGAAGTTCAATTTTCAGCTTATCCCTTTCCTGTTGCATTTCACTATAAGCTGCGAGGAGAAACCAGGCTGCACTTTCCACATTTAATTTGGAGCTCTCTTCTAAATATCCAAGTTCATAGCTTTTAAAATCTGCCTTCCAGCCAAAGCCACTGGTCAACTTTGCCAGATTATCTGCCATTTTAAAACAAGGATCACCTTCCTTTCAGTTTGTAATGACACACGTCTCATTTTTGTCTACAGCCTGGTCAGAGATGTCTTTAGAGTCCACATTTCTATCAAGATTCTCTTCAAAACATTCTAGGCCTTCTCTATCAAGCTCCTCACAACTCCTCCAAAATCTTCCCTTTATCCATTTAAAAAGCCGTTCCAACATGTTTGGTATATGTAAACTGCAGCAGCACCCCACTCTCCGATACCAAGTTTGTCCTAGTTTGCTAGCTGCCAGAATGCAACACACCAGAGATGGATTGGCTTTTAATAAAAGGGGATTTATTTAGTTAGTTCTTCAGAGGAAAGGCAGCTAACTTTCAATTGAGGTTCTTTCTTACGTGGGAAGGCACAGGGTGATTTCTATTGGCCTTCTCCCCAGGCCTCTGGGTTCCAACAACTTTCCCTGGGGTTATTCCTTTCTGCATCTCCAAAGGCCTGGGCTGAGCTGCGAGCCCCGAGATGAGATATGCTGAGCTGCTTGGGCTGTGCTACATTGAGCTCTCTCATTTAAGCACCAGCCAATTAAATCAAATGCCATTCATTGCAGCAGGCATGCCTCCTAGCCGACTGCTGATGTAATCAGCAACAGATGAGGTTCACATGCCATTGGCTCATGTCCACAGCAATAGATCTAGGCACCTTCACCTGGCCAAGGTGACAACCGAATCTAACTACCACACATACGTATATAAATGTGATTATATGATGCTGCATGCAAGCTTAATCCCATATACCAGGTGAAGACAGTTGTGTAATGCCAGGACCTTCAGCTTTATTCAGGGAATTTGCCCTCCCTGGCCATTATATTTGGTTCATTCTCTGGTTTTGTCTCAGAATTATGTCTATGATTATCGAACATCTACTAAGTGGCATGATTACCAACCAGAACTTCTGTACAGTAGATGTATAGGTCTTAGGTCTAGATCTGATTGTTTAAGGCTTTGTCACCACAGGATCCTATTCATTATTTGTCTTCTGTACATCTATGTTTTCTGTCATTTGAGCCATTTTTGGTAATTCATGTGCCAGTATTCAGAGTTATAAAATGCATTATATATAATGCTTTTGGCGAGGGTTCTCCCACATTTTAAAACTGTTTCTCTCAGTCACAGAAACCTTATAAAGTCGGGGCCTAACACTGCATATGTGTAAGTAATTAGTTTATTTGTTATGCATATAGTTTGTTTTACATAACAAAATACTTGTTTTTTGTTTTATCAAAATATTACTTGTGATCATTTAAAATTGGGGAGGTAAAAGTATTACACTTATTTGTAGAATTTCTACAATTGAGGAAGTTGGTAGTTGTAGCATGATTTATGAAATTCCTTCTCTGTTCACTTGTTTAGCGGATGTCACTACAGTTCACCCAGTCACCCAGCCTATAATTGTAGAAGTTATCTCTTTGATTCCTTTGACTTTGTCCCATATATTCCAAAGAGTCCCTGAGTTATGCCTGTTTAAACCCTTTGCTGTTTCTCCAGTTTATCCCATCTTTTCTGTCCCTGCTGTCACTGTTCTAGACAAGATACTCATTTATTCATTGATTTATCTTCCTGCTTCAGTCTTGTCCATTTCTTCATGACAATTAGTTGTCTGTCTTAAGTAAAATCTAATTATGTTCCTCTCCTTAAAACCTTTTAAACTCCCTGTCAGGTACATGTTCAAGTCCAAGTTTTTTGTTTTTTGTTTTTTTTTTGGTAGGTGTTTTTTTTTAAATTGTGAAATATAACATATATACAAAAATGCAGTAAATTTTCCAAGTACTTTTTTTTTTTTTGGGTGCATGGCCCAGTAATCAAACCTGGGTCTCCCCCATGGAAGGCGGGCATTCTAACCACCCATGCATCCCCAAGTACATTTTAACATGTAGTTATAGAACAGATTTTAAAGTTTGTATGAGTGACAGTTCCATGATTTTTCACTTTTTTTCTATCTGTTCCAAGATACTAGAGACCAACAGAAATATCAATGTAATGATTCACCAATTATGCTCATTGTTAAATCCTATCTTCTCTGTTATACTCCTACTTCTCTTTAAATAACATATATATAAAAGCAATAAATTTCAAAGTACGTTCCAACAATTAGTTGTAGAACAGATTTCAGAGTTTTGTATGGGTTACAATTCCACAATTCCGATTTTTATTTCTAGTTGCTCTAAGGTACTGGAGACTAAAAGAAATAATATAATGATTCAGCAATCATACTCATTTGTTAAACCTGACCTTCTCTGGGTAACTCCACCATCACATATGATCTTGCTATCCAATTCTTTAGGGGTATTTACCTATCCTAACATTTTCTTGTTAGATGGGGCTGTCGATAAAATGAGATAAGGGAATGGAACTAGTTGATGTTCTGGAAAGGCTGGCCCCTCTGCATTTCAGGACTTATCTGGTCCAGGGACCCATCTGGAGGTTGTAGGTTTCTGGAAAGTTACCCTAGCGTACGGAACCTTTGTAGAATCTTATATAATGCCCTCGGCATTCTTTAGGATTGGCAGGAGTGGTTTTGGTTGGGGTTTGGCTAGTTTTGATAGATAGCAATGTCTGTCTGAAGCTTGCATAATAGTGACTTAAACTGTAGCCTCTCGACTCTATTTGAACTCTTTCAGCCACTGATACTTTATTTGTTACATTTCTTTTCCCCCTTTTGGTCAGGATGGCATTGTTGATCCCACCATGCCAGGGCCAGGCTCATCCCTTGGAGTCATCTCCCATGCTGCAAGGGAGACTTTCATCCCTAGTCTAAGATTTATAACATTGGAATTATAACTAAATCTTACTTATCCTTTAAGCCTCAACATAACCTCCTCTAGGAGTTCCTGACCATCCCCACACTGGTTTAGTTATTGTTTTTATGTATAGTAAACAACTCTAATACCTGGGGTTCACATCGCCTTTTGAGAAGGCAGTGAAAAACAAAAACAAAAACAAAAAAAATTGTGCATGGGTAAAATTTCTTCTGAAAAGAATTTAGTGACATATAAAGTCTAAATGTGGTAGGAGGGCTAAAGCTCCATTGCAATAAAGCTTATTACATCTTAAAAAAAAAATACACTTGGAGAGGGAGGATGGTATATAGTAGTAGTAAACAGAAAAAAGCTGGCAGTCAAAAGAGTAAAATCAGCTGTTCTAATCAAAGCACTGTTGGAGGTTTATTCACTCCTGCTGCCCAGTCCTGGAATTTCCCTGTCGGACACATAGATGTGTACGTTGTTGATACCTGATGCCATTGAGCAGTCTGATTACAGTGAACTTCTTTTGCTGACCAAACAGCCATCTGATCAAAATTTAGTAGATGATATAGTTTGCTCTGTAGGAAGAAAACTTACCACTGGTTCTTTTGACTATTTAGTTTCTCATTGTAAATTAATAAATTGGCCTCATATTCCAGGTTTTTTTTGAACCTAGTTAGTGTGTGAATTGCTGTTGGTTGTTGTATTGATACAGTCACATTTCTGAGCCAGGAACGCTGAGGGCCAGACCTTGGAGCGCACTGGATTCATTAAGAAAATGGTACCTTGTAACACTCCTTGGCGGCTAGTCACCCAGCTTCTCTAGTGACGCTTATCGCAATGCACAGCTATATCCCCTTTGTTTAAAATGACTTGTGTACAAATTTCTTCTTGGGCTTCTAGAATTACTCATATTCAAATGATTTGGGTAAGTGGATAAAATATTGAGTAGTCTTTTAGTTTAGTAGTGTTTTCCTGTAATATTGTGATCCATAGTTTAATTACTAAATACATTACTATATATTTGCTAGCCTTCACTCTCTGTAACTGGTCGTATGCTCAGGATTCATGGGATAGACCTTTTGAAATTTGAAGTTATTCACGGTAAAACAGTGAATTCTGGGTTCAAAATTATTGCACTTAACCTTCCTGGCTGTTTGCAAAATAGCAGCCATTTATTGAACACTCACTGTTTGTCAAGCAGTATGCTGGATCATGCTTAATACTTAAAAAAAGCATATCCTAGCACAGTATTTTTACAGATAATGAATCTGAGGCTCAAAAAGGTTAAATAAATTTCCCATGGTATAGCTAGTAAAATAGCAGAACTGGGATTTGACCCAGAGCCGTTAATTTCCTTTCTTCCTATTTCAGAGTGCTTGCCCGTTACATTTAGTTATTTTATTAAAAAAATTATGTATTATTTTAATAATTTTAGGCTATATTTTTATAAACTAGTAGGAGCTTAATTAAACAGTAGTGTTGCTTTTATTTTGGATATTTTTGAATTTTTTAAAAAGAAGAGTATTATAGATTTTCCATGTAATTCTTGTACACTTTATAAAGTTGATTTCTCTTAAGTAAGTCTTGCCTGGTTATAACAAATCTTCCTTTCCTAAATTAATTTCTCCAAGAATATTGGTTCTTTGCAAAAGAGTTCTTTATTCATTATTTCCTATTAAATATGTGACTTTTTCTTTTAAATGTTCTTGTTTTTAAGACAGCACCGTTGCCTGACGAAATCCCCTACCCTTCTTCAAATGTACGTTCTTCCTGTTCAGCAGCAGCAGAAGCTCTGTATTGTTTTCTGTTGGAAGTGTGAGCTGGAGAGGACAGGCATCCCCACTGCTTAGTGGGTGTACTAAGCTGTGATATGCCCTTGTTGTATTATTAATTGCACAATGTTTTTTATATTGCAGATGGCTGAGAGCTAGCAAGGAATATTCAGGACCATGATGGCTCAGTTTCCCACAGCTATGAATGGTAAGTAGTTAGTAGCCTTGTGCTTGTGGCAAGATACAGAAGTTGTTTTATGTATTTTTTTTTGTTAGAGGTTATACAGTATTTGTATAGATAAGCTTAACATGCAAAACTTAAAGTACTCTTGTTGAAAATATTTTGATAGCTTATTTCAGAATACCACATATGGCTTCTGTTAGGTTATTATTATGCAGTAAATCCCACGACTCAGTACAAACGTATTCTGCAGTATCATCTGGATGTGTGCTTGCCTTTGAGCAGTTAAGAATAACCTCGAGGTATGGTGTTTGATGCTTAGAACTGGGGTGGGGGTGGGCAAAAATCAGAGTGCCATAATGTAAATATTAAAGGTGTTTTTTATATCATAGGATCTTTATAAACTGATTAAGCCAATAAGGATTAATTTAGTAATATACATATAATACTGGTTTAAGCTTTCCTTTTATAAAAGCAATAAAATTTCCTACATATGTAATTGTTTAATATGAAACATTTAATAATAAAATGTTTAGGTAAATAGTTTCATAGCACAAAACTTTCAAAATCAGTGTTTGCTCCTTTGGCAGATCTACAGCCAGAGAGTATGTTAAATGTTTTTGATGCCCCATGCTAATGGAACTAGTCTGGAAGTGCCCTAGACCAAGCTGTTTGTTTAAATGCATCTGACATATTCCTCAAATTTATCTATGTCTACTTCATCACCCTAAGACTAGCCACAAACTTTTTAGATTTCTTAATTCTTTCAGAGTTGCACTGTTCAAATATAATAGCCACTGGCTACAATGTCACCATTTAAATTTAAATTGATAAAAATTAAATAAAATTATTAATTCAGTTCCTCAGTCACACTAGCCACATTTCAAGTGCTCACTTGTCACATGGGGCTGGTGTCTGTTGTATTGGACAATGCAGATATAGAACATTTACACCATTACAGAAAGTTCTTTTGGACAGATATCCTTTTCATGGTCTCTTTGATGCTTTACTCTCTGCTTACAAGAGCTAAAAAAGATTAGTGCATTGCATTTATGTCTTCTGCATCAGCAGAAGCATGCTTACCAAAGCCTTCTTTAATTGTGGTAAATTTGCTTTCTGCTTTTAAAAAATTTAATAAAATTGTAAATAGAACATGATAGAGGAGCTATCAGGTGATGAGAGGCTACTTGAGCTTTATTTCACTACAGTTTGAGACTGTCATAAAATGTAGCTCGTTTCAGTCTTAATATTGTGGAGATACTGAAAACTGGTAAATAGGAAGTTCTGAAACACGTGACAGTGGTTTTATGCAAAGTTTGGAAGAAAAGGGGGAGGGACAGAGCAGCAACAGTCAGTGGCTTTAGGAAGAAAAAATGTCATTTTATTTTTAGAGCTTTAATATTTTTTAGAATTTTAGAGCTCATTCATCCTTTCAGCTGTGTAGTTAAGAAATTGCTGCTAACTGCCAGACCTGTAGAATCAGATATAGTACTGTACTGCATTTATAACAAACCAAGCATGTATTACTCAAGTCCCCACAATTTTGACGTTGCAGAGGGAAGTAAGATAGTTGAGCTACACTTGCATTGTTTTTTGTTAATTCTAAGTTTGTAAATAATGGTAGTTATAATAAATGTGGCTATATAATATACTTATTTTCATCATTTTTAGTTTTGTTTTCATTTTTAAACTATTGTCTATTAAATTTTGTTTTAAGTAGATTCACTTTGTGGTGTTCTTTTGTAACCAGTTCTCTTCAGCTAGCAAGGAAGTCTGTCATAAACTACCTTTAAAAATGTGTATATGGTCTCTGGCCTGTTAACTCAGAGGATCATTATGTTGGTTTAGTTAACCTAGTTATGGAACTGTGAAATTTTCACTGTGTAGAAGCCACAAGTTGGATCCCCAATCCTGGCCAATTATATTACACCATTCATCAGCACTAATCCAAAAAAATAGGAATCTCTTATTGTACTATTAGTGTTTCAAGAGCTACATCTTCATTTAGGAGAAATAGCACTTTCATATACAGATTTTTTTAAAAATGTTTCCTATGTAAATGTAATATATTCACTGTTTTAACAAATTAATTCAGAAAAGTAAAAGAAGAAAATGAGTTTCACCTTTGGTTTCACCTTTTTAGTTATAACTACCTGTTCTAGTTTGCTAGCTCCCAGAATGCAACACACCAGAGATGGATTGGCTTTTAATAAAAGGGGATTTATTTTGTTGGTTCTTCAGAGGAAAGGCAGCTAACTTTCCACTGAGGCTCTTTCTTACGTGGAAGGCACAGGATGGTCTCTGCTGGTCTTCTCTCCAGGCCCTTGGGTTCCAACAACTTTCCCCGGGGTGACTTCTTTCTCCATCTCCAA
>PVIY010042963.1:0-20622 GCA_004026745.1 Myrmecophaga tridactyla | reverse complement strand
CTGTGTTCCAGTAGCCATGTTTCTTGATGATGATTGTATAATGATATAGCTTTCACAGTGTGACTGTGTGATTGTGAAAACCTTGTGTCTGATGCTCCTTTTATCTACCTTGTCAACAGATGAGAGGAACATATGGAATAAAAATAAATAATAGGGGGAACAAATGTTAAAATAGATTTAGTTTGAAATGCTAGTGATCGATGAAAGGGATCAGTAAGGGGTATGGCCTGTAAAATTTTTTTTTCTGTTTGTTATATTTTTGTGTTGTCTTTTTATTTCTTTTTCTGAATTGATGCTAATGTTCTGGGAAATGATCATGATGATGAATATACAACTATGTGATGATATTGTGAATTGCTGAATGTATGTATTGGGAATATTTGTGTTTCTTGTAATTTTTTTTAATTAATAAAAAATTTTAAAAAAATTCATGGGATGCAGCAAAGGCAGTGCTAAGAGGGAAAATTATTGCCCTAAATACCTATATCATAAAAGAAGAAAGGGAAAAAATCGAGGAATTAACTGTGCACTTGGAAGAACTAGAGAAAGAACAGCAAATTAACCCCAAAGCAAGCAAAAGGAAAGAAATAATGAAGATTAGAGCAGAAATAAATGAAATTGAGAACAAGAAAACAATTGAGAAAATTAACAAAACCAGAAGTTGGTTCTAAGAGATAATCAATAAGATTGATGGGCCCTTAGCAAGACTGACAAAAAGAAGAGAGAGGATGCAAATAAATAAGATCAGAAATGAAAGAGGAGACAAAACCACTGACCCTACAGAAATAAAGGAGGTAATGACAGGATACTATGAAAAACTTTATGCTAATTAATATGACAATCTGGATGAAAAAGGCAACATTCCAGAAAGGCATGACCAACCAACATTGACTCGAGAAGAAGGAGACAACCTCAACAAACCAATCACAAGTAAAGAAACTAAATCAATCATTAAGAAGCTCCCAAAAAGAAAAGTCCAGGACCAGATGGCTTCACATGTGAATTCGACCAAACATTCCAGAAAGAATTAGTACCAATCCTGCTCAAACTCTTCAAAAAAACTGAAGAGGAGGGAAAGCTACCTAATTCATTCAATGAAGCCAACATCACCCTCATATCAAAGCCACACAGATATTACAAGAAAAGAAAACTACATACCAATCTCTCTAATGAATACAGATGCAAAAATCCTCAACAAAATCTAGCAAATCGAACCCAGAAGCACAATAAAAGAATTATACATCATGATCAAGTAGGATTCATCCCAGGTATGCAAGGATGATTCCACATAAGAAAATCAATTAATGTAATACACCATATCAACCAATCAAAGCAGAAAAACCACATGATCATCTTGAATGATGCACAAAAGGCATTTGACAAAATTCAACATCCTTTCTTGTTGAAAACACTTCAAATGATAGGAATAGAAGGAAAGTACCTCAAAATTATAGGGGGAATATACGAAAAATCCACAGTTAACATCATCCTCAAAGGGGAAAAGCTGAAAACTTTCCCCCTAAGATCAGGAACAAGACAAGGATGTCCACTATCACCACTGTTATTCAACATTGTGCTGGAAGTTCTAGCCAGAGCAATAAGACAAGAAAAAGAAATACAAGGCATCAAAATTGGAAAGGAAAAAGTAAAACTCTCACTCTTTGCAAATGATATAATAGTATATCTCAAAAACCCTGAAAAATCCACAGCAAAACTACTAGAGCTAATAAATGAGTACAGTTAAGTGGCAGGTTACAAGAGCAACACTCAAAAACCCGTAGTGTTTCTATACACTAGTAATGAACAATATGAGGGGGAAATCAAGAAAAAAAATCCATTTACAATTTCAACCAAAAGAATGAAATATTTAGGAATAAATTTAACTAAAGAGACAAAAGACCTATAAAAAGAACACTTCAGGAAATTGTTCAAAGAAATCACAGAAGACTTAAATAGATGGAAGGGCATACCGTGTTCATGGATTGGAAGACTAAATATAGTTAAGATGGAAGACTAAATATAGTTAAGATGTCAATTCTACCCAAACTGATTTACAGATTCAATGCAATACCAATAAAATCTCAAAAACTTACTTTCAGAAATAGAAAAACCAATAACCAAATTAATCTGGAAGGGCAGGGTTCCCCAAATAGCTAAAAGTATACTGAGAAAACAAATGAAGTCGGGAAGTCTCACACTACAAGACTTTAAGGTGTATTACGAAGCTACAGTAGTCAAAACAGCATGGTACTAGCATAAAGATAGATATACTGACCAACAGAATAGAGTGTTCAGGTATAGACCCTCTCATCTATGGACAAATGATCTTTGATAAGGCAGTAAAGCCAACTCACCTGGGAAAGAACAGTCACTTCAATAAATGGTGCCTAGAGAACTGGATATCCACATGCAAAATAATGAAAGAGGATGCATATCTCACACCCTATACAAAAATCAACTCAAAATGGATCAAAGACCTAAATATTAGATGTAAGACCATAAAACTGTTAGAAGAAAATATAGGGAAATATCTTATAAATCTTATACTATAAGGCAGTTTCCTAGACTTTACACCCAAAGTAAGAGCATTGAAAAAATAAATAAATAAATGGGAACTCCTCAAAATTAAACACTTTTGTGCATCAAAGAACTTCATCAAGAAAGGAAAAAGCATGAAGGGATTGAGAAAAACCCTAGAATGAGCTGAGACTCAGCATCAAGAGACTGACAAAACCTTCTTGACCAAAAGGAGGAAGAGTGAAAGGAGACAAAGTGTCAATGGCTGAGAGATTCCAAACAGAGTCGAGAGACTATCCTGGAGGTTATTCTTATGCACTAAGTAGATATCACCTTGTTATTCAAGATGTAATGGAGCAACTGGAGGGAACTGCCTGAAAATGTAGAGCTGTGTTCCAGCAGCCATGTTTCTTGATGATGATTGTATAACGATATAGCTTTCACAATGTGACTGTGTGATTGTGAAAACCTTGTGTCTGATGCTCCTTTTATTTACCTTGTCAACAGATGAGTAGAACATATGGAATAAAATTTAATAATAAGGGGAACAAATGTTAAAAGAAATTTAGTATGGAATGTTAATGAAAGCGAGGGGTAAGGGGTATGGTAAAAAAAAAAAAAGAAAGGAAAAAGACAGCCTACACAATGGTAGACAATATATGGAAACGATATATAAGATAAAGGTCTAGTATTGAGAAGATATGAAGAGACTGTTCAACTCAACAACAAAAAGACAGACAACCCAATTACGAAATGGGCAAAAGACATGAACAGACACGTCTCAGAAGAGAAAATACAAATGGCCAAAAGGCACATGAAAAGATGCTCAACTTCCCTGGCTATAAGAGAAATGCAAATCAAAACCACAATGAGATATCATCTCACACCCACCAGAATGGCCATTATCAATAAAACAGAAAACGACAAGTGCTGGAGAGGATGTGGAGAAAGAGGCACACTTATCCACTGTTGGTGGGAATGTCAAATGGTTCAACTGCTGTGGAAGGCAGTTTGGCGGTTCCTCAAAAAGCTA
This sequence comes from Myrmecophaga tridactyla, assembly GCA_004026745.1. NCBI lineage: Eukaryota > Metazoa > Chordata > Mammalia > Pilosa > Myrmecophagidae > Myrmecophaga > Myrmecophaga tridactyla. The sequence goes on along the minus strand of PVIY010042963.1, from coordinate 17,072 downwards.
AATATAGAATTGCCATATTACCCGGCAATACCATTGCTAGGTATCTACTCAGAGGACATGAGGGCAAGGACACAAATGGACATTTGCACACAAATGTTTATAGCAGCATTATTTACACTTATGAAGAGATGGAAACAGCCAAAACGTCCATCAACAGACGAGCAGCTAAACAAACTGTGGTATATACATAGGATGGAATATTATGCAGCTGCAAGACAGAATAAAGTTATGAAGTTTGTAACAACATGGACGGACCTTAAGGACATTATGCTGACTGAGATTAGCCAGAAACAAAAGGACAAATACTGTATGGTCTCACTGATATGAACTGACTTTAGTGAATAAACTTGGAGAATTTCTTTGGTAACAGAGACCATTAGGAGATAGAAATAGGGTAAGACATTGGGTAATTGGAGTTGAAGGGATACAGATTGTGCAACAGGACTGAATGTAAAAACTCAGAAATGGACAGCACAATACTACGTAACTGTAATACAATGATGTTAAAACACTGAATGAAGCTGAATGTGAGAATGACAGAAGGAGGAAGGCTGTGGGACAAATGAAATCAGAAAGAAAGATAGACAATAAAGACTGAGATGGTATAATCTGGGAATGCCTAGAGTGTATAATGATAGTGACTAAATGCACAAATTTAAAAAATGTTTTTGCATGAGGAAGAACAAAGAATGTCACTACTACAGGGGTTGAAAATAGATGGTAATTAATATTTTAAAATTTTAACTTATGTGTGAAACTAAAGCAAAAAATGTTTATTTGGTACAAAATTTATATTTTGACTAGTGCATTTCCTAATATAACTTATGTAGACAGCTTAACTGAACACCATAAGTACATGGAACCTTGAGTAGGGCATGAGATTTTGTTGGTTTGTCCAGGGTGATGCCCTGATAAATCCCAGAGTGATTTGAAAAGTGAATAAAAAAGTATTTGCAAAGTCCCCTTCAGGGAATAGTGAGAAACAGGGAAACTTCAACTTCCCCAAGCTGAATTCTTGATATTCTTCTCACAAGCAGCACAGACAACCAAAGCTATAGGCTGAGCCCCCAGTCTTGGGGTTCATTCATATGAAACTTAACCCCACAAAGGATAGGTCAAGCCTACTTAAAATTAGGCCTAAGAATCACCCCCAAGAATCACCTCTTTTGTTGCTCAGATGTGGCCTCTCTCTCTCCAGCAAACACAACAAGCAAACTCACTGCCCTCCCCCTGTCTACGTGGGTCATGAGTCCCAGCAGTGTGGACCTTCCCGGCAACGTGGGACAGAAATCCTAGAATGAGCTGAGACTCAGCATCAAGGGATTGAGAAAACCTTGTTTATAAAAGGGGGAAGAGCAAAATGAGATAAAATAAAGTGTCAATGGTGAGAGATTCCAAACAGACTCAAGAGGTTATCCTGGAGGTTACTCTTATGCATTAAATTGATACCACCTTGTTAGTCAAGATGTAGCGGAGAGGCTACAGTGAAGTGCCTGAAAAAGTAGAGCTGTGTTCCAGTAGCCATGTTTCTTGAAGATGATTGCATAATGATATAGCTTTCACAGTATGACTGTGTGATTGTGAAAACCTTGTGTTTGATGCTCCTTTTGTCTATCTTATTAACATATGAGTAAAACACATGGAATAAAAATAAATAATAGGGGGGACAAATGTTACAATAAATATAGATTGAAATGCTAGTGATCAATGAAAGGGAAGGGTAAGGGGTATGGTATGTATGAATTTTTTTTTGTTGTCTTTTTATTTTTTTCAGAATTGATGCAAATGTTCTAAGAAATGATCATGATGATGAATATGCAACTATCGGATGATATTGTAAATTACTGATTATATATGTAGAACGGAAGGATCAAAAGTTAAAAATGTTAGCATCTGTTTGTCATTACATTTTTTTTAATTTAAAAATTAATTTAAAAAAATAGCAAAAGTCGAGGAATTAACTGTTCACTTGGAAGAACTAGAGAAAGAACAGCAAATTAACCCCAAAGCAAGCAAAAGGAAAGAAATAATGAAGATCAGAGCAGAAATAAATGAAATTGAGAACATGAAAACAATTAAGAAAATCAACAAAACCAGAAGTTCATTCTATGAGAAAATTAGTTAGATTGATGGACCCTTAGTGAGGTTGACAAAAAGAAGAGAGAGGATGCAAATAAATAAAATCAGAAATGGAAGAGGAGACATAACCACTGACTCCAAAGAAATAAAGGAAGTAGTCAGAGGATACTATGAACAACTTTATGCTATTAAACTAGACAATGTAGATGAAATGGACAAAAGGCAAAAACAACCAACATTGACTCAAGCAGAAATAGATGATCTTAACAAACCAATCACCAGTAAATAAATTGAATTAGTCATTAAGAAACTGCCAATTAGTCATTAAGAAGCTGCCAGGACCAGACGGCTTCACATGTGAATTCTACCAAACACTCAAGAAAAATTAGCACCAACCCTGCTCAAACTCTTCAAAAAAATTGAAGAGGAGGGAAAGCTACCTAACTCATTCTATGAAGTCAACCAAAGTCACACCTCATACCAAAGTCAAAGATACTCCAAGAAAAGAAAATTACAGACCAATCTCTCTAATGAATATAGATGCAAAACTCCTCAACAAAATTCTTGCAAATCGAATCCAGCAGCACATTAAAAGAATTATACATGATTAACAGGTAGGACTCATTCCAGGTATGCAAGGTTGGTTCTACATAAGAAAATCAATTAATGTAATACACCATATCAACAAACCAAAGCAGAAAAACCACATGATTATCTCGGTTGATGCAGAAAGGCTATTTGACAAAATTGAACATCCTTTCTTGTTGAAAACACTTCAAATGATAGGAATAGAAGGAAATGTCCTCAAAATGATAAAGGGAATATATGAAAAACCCACAGCTAACATCATCCTCAATGGGGAAAAACTGAAAACTTTCCCCCTAATATCCGGAACAAGACAAGGATGTCCACTATCATTACTGAACATTGAGTTGGAAGTTCTAGCCAGAGCAATTAGACAAGAAAAAGAAATACAAGGCATCAAAATTGGAAAGGAAGAAGTAATACTGTCACTGCTTGAAGATGATATGACAGCATATGTCGAAAACCCTGAAAAATCCACAGCAAAACTACTAGAGCTAATAAATGAGTACAGCTAAGTCACAGGTTACAAGAGCAACACTCAAAAACCTGTAGTGTTTGTATATGTTAGTAATAAACAACCTCAGGGGGAAATCAAGAAAAAATTCCATTTATAAATGTAACCAAAAGAATGAAATATTTAGGAATAAATTTAACCAAAGACACAAAAAACGTATACAAAGAAAACTACAAGAAATTGTTAAAAGAAATCACAGAAGACCTAAATAAATGGAAAGGCATACCATGTTCATGGATTAGAAGACTAAATATAGTTAAGATGTCAGTTATACCTGAATTGATTTATAGATTCAATGCAATACTAATTAAAATCCCCAGAACTTACTTCTCAGAACTGGAAAAACCAATAACCAAATTTATCTGTAAGGGCAGGGCACCCCGAATAGCTAAAAATATCCTGAGGAAGAAAAACGAAGTCAGAGGTCTTACAGTACTTTAAGGCGTATTATGAAGCTACAGATGTGAAAACAGCATGGTACTGGTATAAAGATAAATATACTGACCAATGGAATCAAACAGATTATTCAGATATAGACCCTCTCATCTATGGACAACTGATCTTTGATATGGCAGGCAAGCCAACTCACCTGGGACAGAACAGTCTTTTCAATAAATGGTATCTCTTTTGGAATTAAATAAATAAATAAATAAATAAATAAATAAATGGTGTCTAGAGAACTGGATATCCACATGCAAAAGAATGAAAGAGGATCTGTATCTCACCCCCTATACAAAAATTAACTCAAAATGGATCAAAGACCAAATATTAGATCTAAGACTATAAAACTTATAGAAGAAAATGTAGGGAAATATCTTATAAATCTTATAGTAGGAGGCGGTTTCCTAGATCTTACACCCAAAGCACAAACACTGAAGAAGGTAATAGATAAATGGAAACTCTTCAAAATTAAACACTTTTGTGCATCAAAGAACTTTATCAAGAAAGTAAAAAGACAGCCTACACAATGGGAGACAATATTTGGAAATGATATATCAGATAAAGGTCTAGTTTCCAGAATACATAAAGAGACTGTTCAACTCAACAACAAAAAGACAAGCAACCAAACTACAAAATGGGCAAAAGACATGAACAGACACTTCTCAGAAGAGGAAATACAAATGGCCAAAAGGCACATGAAAAGATGTTAAACTTTCCTGGCTATTAGGGAAATGCAAATCAAAACCACAATGAGATATCACCTCACATCCACCAGCATGACCATTATCAATAAAACAGAAAATGACAAGTGCTGGAGAGGATGCGGAGAAATAGGCACCATTATCCACTGCTGGTGGGAATGTAGAATGGTACAACCACTGTGGAGGGCAGTTTGGCAGTTCCTCCAGAAGCTAAGTATAGAACTGCCATCTGATCTGGCAATACCATTGCTAGGTATCTACTCAGAGGACATGAGGGCAAGGACACAAACGGACATTTGTGCACCAATGTTTATAGCAGTAGTATTTATAATTGCCAAGAGTTGGAAACAGCTGAAATGTCCATTAACAGAAGAGGGGCTAAACAAGCTGTTTGTATACATACAATGGAATATTATGCAGCTATATGACAGAATAAAGCTATGAAGTATGCAACAACTTGGATGGACCTTGAGCACATCATGTTCTGTGAGATTAGCCAGAAACAAAAGGACAAATAGTGTATGGTCTCACTGCTATGAACTGACATTAATGAATGAACTTGGAGAATTTCAGTTAAGAACAGAGGTCATCAGGAGATACAAATATGGTCAATATTGAGTAACTGGAGCTGAAGGGATACAGATTGTGCAACGGGACTGATTGTAAAAATTCAGAAATGGATAGCACAATACTGTCTATCTTTAGTAAAATAATGTTAGTACACTGAATGAAGCTGAATGTGAGAATGATAGGGGGAGAAGGCCTGAGGGCACAAATGAAATCAGAAGGAAAGACAGATGATAAAGACTGAGATGGTATAAGCTAGGAATGCCTTGAGTGTATAATGATAGTGACTAAATATACAAATTAAAAAATGTTTTTGCATGAGGAAGAACAAAGGAATGTCAATATTGCAGGGTGCTGAAACCAGATTGTAATACATATTTTTAAACTTTAACTTATGTGTGAGAATAAAGCAGAAAATGTTTATTTGGTACAAAATTTATATTTTGACTGGTGCATCTCAATATAATTTACATGAACAGTTTAACTGAACACCATAAGTGCATGGAACCTTGAGTAGGGCATGAAACTTTGTAGGTTTGTCCAGAGTGATACCCCAATAAATCCCAGAGTGATTGGAACAGTGAATAAAACAGTATTTGCAAAGTCCCTTTGTGGGAATGGTGAGAGAGGGAAAATTCAACTTCCCCATTTGGAGAAGGCCTGATATTCTTGCAAACAGTAAGGACAACAAAATCAATGGACCCCTGAATCTTGGGGTTTGTTCATATGAAACTTATCCCTTCAAAGCATAGGCTAAGCCTACTTAAAAAATTAGACCTAAGAGTCACCCCCAGAGAACCTCGTTTGTTGCTCAGATGTGGCCAACATGGCAAGCAAATTCATTGCCCTTCCCCTCTCTACATGGGACATGACTCCCAGGGATATAAATTTCCCTGGCAACATCAGACAAAAATCCTTGAATGAGCTGGGATTCAGCATCAAGGGATTGAAAAAACCTTCTGGACTGAAAGGGGGAAGAGAGAAATGAGACAAAATAAAGTGTCAGTGGCTGAGAGGTTTCAAATAGAGTCGAGAGGTTATCCTGGAGGTTATTCATATGCATTATATAGATATGCCCTTCCTAGTTTAAGGTGTATTAGAGAGGCTAGAGGGAAGTGCCTGAAACTGTAAAGCTGTGTTCCAGTAGCCATGTTTCTTGAAGATGATTGTATAATGATATAGCTTTCACAAAGTGATTGTGTGATTGTGAAAACCTTGTTCTGATGCGCCTTCTATCTACAGTATGAACAGATGAATAAAAAACATAGATTAAAAATAAATAAATAATAGGGGAAACAAATGTTAAAATAAATTGGGTAGAAGGAAATACTAGTGCTGAATGAGAGGGAGGGGTAAGGGGTATGATATGTATGAGTTTTTTCTTTTTATTTCTTTTCCTAGAGTGATGTGTTTTGAGGAATGATCATGGTGATAAATATATAACTATGTTATGATATTGTAAGCCACTGATTGCACACCAAGTATGGAATATTCAGACGTTAAGAATATTTGCATTGTATGCTGATTGGTTTTATTACTAAAAATTTTTTTAAAAAAGAAGACACTGGGGCGGGCCACAGTGGCTCAGCAGGCAAGAATGCTCACCTGCCATGCCAGAGGACCCGGGTTCAATTCCCGGTGCCTGCCCATGTAAAAAAAAAAAAGACGACGACGACACTGGAGGAGCATAAAGAAGAATTTGAAAGAATAAATAGAAAAATGGTGAATCTCACAGAGATGAAAGATACCACAGACCAAATTAAAAATATACTAGCAACACACAACAGCAGATCTGAAGAGGGAGAAGAAAGAATAAGCAAGCTAGAAGACAGGATGACTGACCTCGAATACACAAAAGAACATTGGCAAGAAAGATGGAAAAGACAGAACAGGATTTCAGGTAAGTGATAGACAACATGAACAGCAAAAATGTAAGAATCATCAGGACCTTAGAAGGAGAATTGAAGAGTAAAGGGCTAGGAAGGTTAGTCTAAGAGATAAAGAGAGAGGCGGGGGCAAGATGGTGTCATAAGGTAGGGAATTTAGCTTGCTCTCCAGGGCAGCTAGGAAATAGCCAGGAACTGTATGGAACAACTGTTTGGGGGATTTCAGTGACAGGACACACATCGTACACCAGTCTGGAAAGGGTGGAATGGCTGAGATTCCACACAGCTGTTAAGTCTCCCAAGCTGTGGAGGCTGGCACCCCTCCCAGAATGGTTCCAGAGGGAAAAAGTAACAGACCCTACTAGGGGCAAGGAAGGTTGTAAAACCAAGCTTCAATTGTGGAATTAATTAACAAATCTGGATGGCTGAAAACGGGCACCAAGCAGATAAATTAGGAATAAGCACTAAGGAAACTGGGAATTGTCACACCTGCAAAGAGGGTGTGGGGCTGATGGAAAAAGATAAAAAAAGAGGCTTTTACAGTTGGACAGCACAAAACACTGGAACAGGACTGGGGCCCAAGAAAAGGGAGCACACAGAGCCTAGGTACACGTAGAGCTGTATATCAACTCCAGCTCCTGATTGGCAAACACAGGGAGTTGGGGTCCTGCTCTGAAAAGGCTTTTTCTCAATCTCGATTTTTTTTTAACTTCTTAACAGAATTAGACAGAACTGCAAGCACTCTTAAGCTTCATCAGCACTGCCACAGCCAAGGGTGGAATTAAGACATGTTGAAGAGACAAAGTAACTAGTCAGGTGAATGGGGCCCAGCTCAAGTAGTGGCCCTCCTTCAGGGAATTCAGGACCCAGAGGCTGGAAAACTGAAGCAACCTTAAGCCCACCTTCTACTTCAGCCTGTCTCAATCACACCACTGGCAGGGAGAGGTTGCTGAAAATTAAAGGCCCCACATCATTTTATACTGGTGGGAAGCTGCAGGTGGACAAGAGCCAGAGGCTGGGTAGGATAGGAAAAGCACAGAGTTTAGAGGCTTCATAGAGAAGTCTAAAATCTGCTATGTCTCACCCTTAGGGAAAACTGATGCTGGTTACACCCTCCTCCTGAGATGTGGGCCTGTCTGGTCTGGGAAAATCTGACCAGGTTTGATCATATCCGAGGAGATCTTCCTCAAAAAACGGTTCCACACAGGCAGAGCAAGAACCAGAAAAACAAGAGCTGAAAAATTCTGATCAGTTAAACAGAAGCTATGCTAGAGGTCTAAAATAAGTTAAACTGAATGCCAAAGAAGAGAAAAAGAACAAAGCCAAACAACAAGAAAATCCTTGATAAAAGAGTGAAAATGATTCCAGAATAAACTAATTAAGACAATCAAATGCCTAGATGCCAGCAAAAAATAACAAGTCACACTACAAAAACTGAAGATATAGCCCCGTCAAAGGAACAAACCAAAATTTCAAATGAGAAACAGGAAACAAAATAACTAACATGCAAAATCACATCAAAAATCAAATCAATGAATTGAGGGAAGATATGGCAAAAGAGATAAAGAATATAAATAAGACATTGGGCAAACATAAAGAAGAACGTGAAAGCTTGAAAAAACAAATGACAGAACTTATGGAAAAGAAAGGTACAATAGAGGAGATGAAAAAACAATGAAGATTACAACAACAGGTGTGAAGAGGCAGAAGAAGGATTAGTGAACTAGAGGTCATGACATATGAAATCTTACATGCAAAAGAACAGAGGAAAAAGAATGGAAAATTATGAGCAGGGTCTCAGAAAATTGAATGACAACATGAAGAACACGAATATACATGTTATAGGAGTCCCAGAAGGAGAAGAAAATGGAAACAGGGCAGAAAGATGAATGGAGAAATAATCACTGAATATTTCCCACCTCTTATGAAAGACATAAAATTGTACATCAAAGAAGCAGAGCGTACTGGACTAATGGGAAGATGGTGGAATGAGACAGGTTGAGTTCACCTCTGCTCCTAGGAACAGCTAGAGAAGTGATAGGAAGGCGAGAGCGATGGCGATTAAAGGGTTCAAGTTACCAGGGAGGGTCTTCTACACTACACAGGGAGGTCCTGGTTAGAAAAGCTGAAGAACTGATATGCAGAGAACAGCAGACAGTCCAGCTATAGTGGAAAGAGCCTAACATGCCCCTTTCCAAATGGAAGCCCTCAGGAATGCATGGACATGGGACTAGAAAGTAAGTCAAGCTGCATTTCTTGAACACACTACCCTCACAGATGCTGCCCCAACTTGTGACCCACAACTCCCTCAACACCCCACGTACCTGAACCCCGTCACCTGGCCTTGCACCGAGCTCCAAGAGTCCCTGCCCCACACCCATGCCCAGGGCACATGTACATACCTGCCTTGCCTCTCCTAAGACCCACACACCTGTACTCAGCCTGGAGACTGTCACCTCCCCCTCCCTAACCCTGCAGGCAGTCACATGTGCATTTGGGCTGCGGGAGCTCACCTTCATCCCTATCCACATCCACCCCATAAAGTCATGCAACCCCACCTAGGCACCCCGAGCTCTCCGCATGCATATATCAGGGTCCGGCCCACCCAGATGCCTGTATGCACATGTGTGCACCCCCGCTACACATCCCTAGCTCTGGGGGAGAGCTGACTTGTGGATCTGAGCCTCACCCATCCCCAGCCCATGCAGGTGCAAACACAGCCCACTTCCCCTGAGCTCTGCACATGCACTCACCAGTTCACCATTCCCTAGACCTGTGCACATCAGGGTACCACACCCCAGACCCACTCACAAAGACACATCTTCCCTGCCAGGCACCCACACATCCATGCACCAACCTTTTGACCCCTGCAACCCACCCCACTGCACCACACATGTGCACCCCGCAGCTCCATGCCTTAGCACAAGGCCCCTTGTCCGACACCTGGCAGGTGCTAATGTGCACATCTGTGCTACATAGTGCCAATCCTTCACATGCATGCACCCCTGCCCCAATCCCCTTGCACCTGTGCACAGTGCCAGGGTACCACCCCACCCTAAGTGCAGCCCAAACCACCTCTCCTGAACCCCTACCGAGTACTACCTCCCCCTCCCTGTTCCCGGCAGACTGTTGCCAGTGCATAAAGGCTGCGGGCACTAACCTCCATACCCAGGCTACCCCTGATACCCTGCCCATAGTGTTGCACAGCCTCACCCCGCACCGCCCGAGCTCTATGCATCAGTTTACGCCCTGCCTAGGCCACCCACACATGCACACGGGCCCCCAATCATGCCATTTATCTCTAGGAACAGCACTTTACAGCAGTCCTAGAACCGCACATGTGCACGGCCCTCAGCCACATTTCCCAGCTCTGAGAAAGGGCTGACCAATGAGCTGGTCACATCTACCCCCAATCCACAAAGGCATAATGCTGTCCTGCTGCCATAGCTCTACACATGTGCACAAAGGGCCCTGTGCCTTAGACCAGTGCACACCAGGGTTACGTCCCTCAGACCAGTGCACCCATGCAACAATAATATCCTCCCTGGCTGCTGGGGGTCCATGTTCATAAGCATCAGTGTAGCATCCTAAACCTCTACCTATACCTGCCCTGAAACAAATCACTGCACTGAGTACTCCATCCAGTACCCTGCTGCCTGTTGTACAACCATTCCACAAACACACAGCCTTAGACTACTAAAAGAAATCAACTCCCAAAGTAAATCGATCAAGGTATTTACAAGGCCACGAAGACAACAGAGGATCACTAAGTATATCACGGACAGATATACTCCTGTCTAATAACCAAATTAAAACACAAGAGGAGACACAGACCTTAGAACAACTAATCAGAGATGTGCAAACAACTCTACTTAATAAAATAAATGGGATAGCAAATGACATAAAGGAGATCAAGAAGACAGTAAAAGAGCATGAAGAGGAATTTGAAAGAATAAATAGAAAGCGCATAGCACACAGATTAAAGATTCTGTTGATCAAATAAAAAACATACTAGAGGCACACAACATCTGATTTGAAGAGACAGAAGAAAGAATAAGGGATACAGAGGACAGGATAACTGACTTCGAAGACTCAAAACAGCTAATGGCAAACAAGATGGAAAAAACTAAATGGGAATTTAGGGAAATGATAGACAAAACAAAGCACACAAATATAAGAATCCAGGAGTAAAGAGGAGTAAAAGGCTAGGAAGAGTAGTTGAAGATATAACGGGGCACACTTTCCAACCCTCATAAAGGACATAACTATACAAGTCAAAGAAGCCCAAAGAACTGCAAACAGAATAAATCCAAATAGGCCTTCCCCAAGGCACATATTAATAAATCTGTCAAGTGTTGAAGAGAAGCAGAAAATCCTAAAAGCGGCAAGAGAAAAACAATCTATTAGAAACAAGGGAAACCAAATAAGACTAAGTTCAGACTACTCAACTAGGATCCAGGAGGCAAGAAGGCAGTGGTATGATATATTCAAGATCCTGAAAGAGAAAGACTTCCAGACAAGAATACTCTATCCAACCAAACTGTCCTTCAAAACTGAGGGAGAGATTAAAGTTTTCACAGACAAAGAAGTCCTGAAAGAATCTGTCAATGACAGACTGGCCCTACAAGAAATACTAAAAGGAATTCTGCTGGCTGATAAAAAAAAAGGATAGGAGAGGAAGATCTGGAGGAGGGCACAGAACTGAAGAGTACCACTAAGGATAATTTAAAGAATAGAAAGAGAAAGAGGGAAAAGAATATATGGATCTGACATATAAAATAAAAAAGATAAGACGGTGGATTCAAGAAAGGCCTTCTCACTAATAACTTTGAATGTTAACAAACTAAATTTACGAATTAAAAGATACAAATTGTCAGAATGGATTAAGAAACATAATCCAGCTATATGCTGCTTACAAGAGACTCACCTTAGACACAAGGATACAAATGGATTGAAAGTGAAAGGGTGGAAAAAGATTTTCCACGCAAGCTGTAACCAAAGGAAAGCAGAAATAGCTATACCAATATCAGACAAAAGAGACTCTCAATGTAAAGACATCATAAGAGACAAAGAAGGACACTATATACTAATTAAAGGGTCAATTCACCAAGAAGAAATAATCATAAATGTCTATGCTCCCAATCAAGGACCTTCAAAGTACATGGCAAAGACACTGGCAAAACTGAAGGGAGGAACAGATGTTTCAACAACAATATTAAGAGACTTCAATACAACACTCTCTTTCATAGACAAAACAACGAAACAGAAGAGCAACAAGGAAACAGAGAAGTTAAATAACTTGATAAATGAATTAGATCTAACAGACATATATAGGTCATTGCACCCTAAAGCACAAGGACAAATATTCTTCTCTAGTGCTCATGGAACACGCTCCAGGACAGATCATATGCTAGGGCTCAAAACAAGTTTTTACGAATTGAAAAACACTGAAATTATTCAAAGCACTTTGTCTGATCACAACGGGATGAAGCTGGATCTCAATAATCACCAAAGAACAAGAACACTCACAAATATAGGGAGATTAAATAATACAATCTCAAATAACCAGAGGGTCAAAGAAGAAATTGCTAGAGAAATCAGTAGCTATGTAGAGATGAATGAAAACAAGAATACAACGCATCAGAATTCATGGGATGCAGCAAAGGCTGTGCTGAGAGGGAAATTTATTGCCCTAAATGCTTATGTTAATAAACAAGAGCGAGCAAAAATCGAGGACTTAACAGTACACCTGGAGGAACTTGAGAAAGAACAGCAAACTAACCCCAAAGCAAACAGAAGAGAAATAACACAGATTAAAGCACACACAAATGAAAGGGAGAACAAAAGAACAATAGAAAGAATCAACAAAACCAAAAGTTGGTTCTTTGAGAAAATCAATAAAATTGATTGGTCACTAACAAGATTAACAAAGAAAAAAGAGAGAGGATGTAAATAAATAAACTCAGAATCAAGAAGAAGTGCTTTACCAAAGACCCTGAAGAAAGAAAGGAAATCATAATAGGATACTATGAACAACTATACACCAACAAACTAACAACTAGACAGATTAGATGAAAGGGACAAATTCATGGAGACACGCAAACAAGCTACACTGACTCAGGAAGAAATAGAAGACCTCAACAAACCAATCACAAGTACAGAGATTCAATCAGTCATCAAAAATCTTCCTACAAAGAAAAGCCCAGGGCCAGATGGCTTCACAGGAAATTTTCTCAAACATTTCAAAAAGAACTACACAAACTGGCTCAAACTTTTCCAAACAACTAAGGAAAAAGGAACTCAACCTAACTCATTTTATGAAGCTAATATCACTTTAATACCAAAACTGGGTAAAGATGATATAAGAAAGGGAAACTACAGGCCAATCTCCCTAGAACACAGAACAAAAATTCTCAATAAAATATTAGCAAATCGTGTTACAAAATTTATATTTTGACTAGCGCATTTCCTAATATAACTTATGCAGATAGTCTGATTGAACACCATAAGTACTTGGAATCTCAGGTAGGACATGAGATTTTGTTGGTTTGTCCAGAGTGATGCCCCGATGAATCACAGAGTGATTTGATCAGTGAGTGGAAAAGTATTTGCAAAGCCCCCTTCGGGGAATGGTGAGAGCGGGGAGAAATTCAACTTCCCCAAGTTGAATTCTTGATATTCTCACAAGCAGTGTGGACAACCAAAGCTACAGGCTGAGCCCCCAGTCTTGGGGTTTGTTCATATGAAAATTAACCTCACAAAGGATAGGTCAAGTCTACTTAAGATTTAGGCCTAAGAGTCACCCCCAAGAGAGCCTCTTTTGTTGCTCAGATGTGGCCTCTCTCTCCAGCCAACATGATGAGCAGTCTCACCACCTTACCCCTCTCTACGTGGGACATGACTCCCAGGGGTGTGGACCTTCCTGGCAACGTGGGACAGAGATCCTGGAATGAGCTGAGACTCAGCATCAAGGGATTGAGAGACCGTTCTCGACCAAAAGGGGGAAGAGTGAAATGAGACAAAGTGGCAATGGCTGAGAGATTCCAAACAGAGTTGAGAGGTTATCCTGGAGGTTAGTCTTACGCATTAAGTAGATATCACCTTATTGTTCAAGATGTAGTGGAGAGGCTGGAGGGAACTGCCTGAAAATGTAGAGCTGTGTTCCAGAAGCCATGTTTCTTGATGATGATTAAACAAAGATATAGCTTTCACAATGTGACTCTGTGATTGTGAAAGCCTTGTGTCTGATGCTCCTTTTATCTACCATATTAACAGAAGAGTAGAACATATGGAATAAAAATAAATAATAGGGGGAACAAATGTTAAAATAAATTTAGTTTGAAATGCTAGTGATAAATGAAAGCAAGGGGTAGGGGGTATGGTATGTATAATCTTTTTTTTCTCTGTTATTTTATTTCTTTTTCTGTTGTCTTTTTATTTCTTTTTCTAAATCGATGCAAATGTTCTAAGAAATGATGAATATGCAACTATGTGATGATATTAAGATTACTGATTATATATGTAGAATGGAATGATATCTTAATGTTTTGTTTGTTGTTAATTTTTTAAATTAATAAATTAAAAAATGATCATAAAAAATATTAGCAAATCAAATCAAAGGACAAATTAGCAAATTCTTTTAGCACGTTAAAAGAATTATACACCATGACCAAGTGGGGCTTATACCAGGAATGCACGGATGGTTCAATACAAGAAAATCAATTAATGTAATACAGCACATTAACAAAATGAAAGGGAAAAATCACATGATCATCTTGATTGATGCTGAAAAAAGCATTAGACAAAATTCAGCACTCTTTTCTGATAAAAACACTCCAAAAGATAGGAATCAAAGGAAACTACCTCAATATGATAAAAGGAATGTATAAAAAACCAAAAGCCAGCATCATACTCAATGTAGAGAGACTGAAAGCTTGCTCCCTAAGATCAGGAACAAGACAAGGATGACTACTGTCACGAATATTATTCAACATTGTGCTGAAAGTTCTAGCTAGAGCAATCAGGCAGGACAAAGAAATAAAAGGCATCCAAATTGGAAAGGAAGAAGTAAAACTCTCATTATTTGCAGATGACATGATACTATATTTGGAAGATCCTGAGAAATCTACAGCAAAGTTACTTCAGCTAATAAATTAAACAAGGTGGTAGGATATAAAATTAATGTGCTAAAATCAGTAACACTTCTATACGCAAGCAATGAGCTAACTGAGGTGTCAGTTAAGGAAAAAATTCCATTCAAAATAGCAACTGAAAGAAATAAGTACTTAGGAAAGAATTTAACTAGGGGTGTAAAGAACCGGTACACAGAAAACTACAAAACACTGCTAAAAGAAATCAAAGGAGATCTAAATAGGTGGAAAGACATTCTCTGCTCATGGATAGGAAGGCTAAATCAAGTTAAGATGTTGACTCTCCCCAAACTGATCTACAGATTCAACACAATACCAATCAAAATTCCAATAACCTACTTTGAAGATTTGGAAAAGCTAATGACCAAATTCATCTGGAAAGGAAAGAGACCCCAAATAGCTAAAAGCACCCTAAAAAAGAAGAACAAAGTGGGAGGATTAACACTCCCTGACTTGAAAATCTACCATAAAGCCACAGTGGTCAAAACAACATGGTACTGGCACAAACACAGAAGTACTGACCAATGGAATCGAACTGAGAGCGCAGAAATAGACCACCTAGTCTCAGGTCAACTGATTTTTGACAAGGCCCCCAAATCCTCCAAACTGGGACAAAATAATCTTTTCAATAATTGGGCATGGAAGAACTGGATATCAATAGCCAAAAGAATGAAGGAGGTCACCTATGTTACGCCCTACACAAAACTAACTCAAAGTGGATCAAAAACCTAAATTTAAGAATTAGCATCATAAAGCTTCTAGAAGGAAATGTAGGGAAACATCTTCAAGACCTAGTAATAGGAGGTAGCTTCCTAAACTTTACACCCAAAGCACAAACAACACAAGACAAAAATAGATAAATGCGAACTCCTCAAAATCAAATGCTTCTGCACCTCAAAAGACTGTCAAAAAGGTAAAGAGGCAGCCAACTCAATGGGAGAAGATATTTGTAAATCAAACATCAGACAAAGATTTGATTTCCTGTATATACAAAGAAATAATACAACTCAACAAGAAAAGAACAAACAACCCAATTATAGAATGGGCTAAAGATATGAATAGGCATTCTTCCCAAGAGCAAATACAGATGGCTCAAAAGCACATGAAGAGATGCTCATTTTCACTGTCTGTAAGGGAAATGCAGATCAAGACTACAATGAGATACCACCTCACACCTATAAAAATGGCTGCTATTAAACAAACAGGAAACTAAATGTTGGAGAGGATGTGGAGAAATTGGGACACTTATGCACTGCTGGTGGGAATGTATAATGGTGAAGCCACTAAGGAAGACTGTTTGGCGAAACCTTCGGAAACTGAATATTGAGTTGCCCTATGACCCAGCAACAGCACTACTTGGTACATACCCAGAAGAGTTGAAAGCAATGACACAGACATTTGCACACCGATGTTCATAGCACCATTATTCACAATCGCCAAAAGATGGAAACAAACCCAATGCCCAGCAACAGACGAGTGGATCAACAAAATGTGGTATACGTACAACAGAATATTATGCAGCAGTAAAGCAAAATGATGTCCTGAAGCACATGACGAGATGGATGAGCCTTGAGGACATAATTCTGAGCTACATTAGCCAGATACAAAAGGACAGATACTGTACGATTCCACTTTTATGATCAGCACAAAGGTATAATCAGAGGCTTATAATACAGAATACAGGAGACTTAGAGATACATAGAAGCTAAAGATGGGTGAATGTTTAGCTAATGAGGTTGAACTCCAATGTAGGGGAATAGATAGGACTGAAGGTGGTTCTCTAGTGCGTCTATACATAATAGTACCATATTGAAGATAAACAAGATTGAAAGTGGTTGTATAGACCTACATGTCCCACTCATTAACATTAGAAATATGAATTATTTTTCCACAAGAATTACTTTAAAGATACGATTCTTGTATAAAGCGTGTTTAAGTCCAGGATACAGGGGGAAAACTACTATTGCATGCTATGAGTTATGTTCAGAAGGAAACCATCAGCATTACCACAATAACATCAGAGGTAAACAATGGGGGAGGGACAAGAGTTAAGAGGAGGTTTAGATTTCCTACTTAGTAAAGGTGTGTTTATTGGTTTTCTTACTCTTGGGAACAATGAAATTACCTAAAATTGAGAATGCTGATGGAC
>PVIY010042962.1:0-20619 GCA_004026745.1 Myrmecophaga tridactyla | reverse complement strand
ATGAACCCGGGTCCTCTGGCATGGCAGGCAAGCATTCTTGCCTGCTGAGCCACCGTGGCCCACCCTCTCCACTACATCTTGAACAACAAGGTGATATCTACTTAATGAGTAAGAATAACCTCCAGGATAACCTCTCAACTCGTTTGGAATCTCTCAGCCATTGACACTTTGTCTCACAATGGGTGTTTTCTGAATGCAAACTTCAAAACAGGGCTCAAGGTATTGGTTTCATCTATACCAAAGGAAGCAGACCAAGTGGCAAGGCTATTGTTGAACTTGAATCAGAAGATGAAGCCAAACTGCCCTTGAAAAAGACAGAGAAACTAGGGGACACAGACATGTGGAAGTGTTCTAGTCAAGCAACGTTGACACAAATCCGGTGTTGAGCATGTGGTCTCAGTGGTCCTGACACAGCCAATGATGGCTTTGTGCGTCTTAGAGGACTCCCCTTTGGGTGAAGCTAGGAAGAGGTTGTTCCATTCTTCTCAGAATTGGAATTGTGCCAATTGGGACAACATCGCTGGTGGGCTTCCAGGGGGGAGTACAGGGGAGGCCTTTGGGCAATTTGCTCTACAAGAAATAGCTTTAAAGGCTCTGAAGAAACACAAGGAATGAATAAGGCATAGGAATATAGAAATCTTTGAAAGCAGTTGAGCTGAACTTAGAACTCACCATGACCCTCCAAGAAAGCTCATTGTCATGCAGTAGCCAGGTCCCTATGGCAGACCCGGGGCTGGCAGAGGGTGGGACAGTATTGGCAGAGAGCTGGCTTTGAAGGAATGAGACATGGAGCTTATGGCGGAGGCTAGGGAGGCGATGATGATTATAATGGCTTTAATGAAGGCTATGGATTTGGGTCAGACAGATATGGAAGAGACCTCAATTATTATTTTCCCAGAATGTCTGATCACAGACAGAAGGATGGTGACTCTTCTTTCCAGAGCACAACAGGACACTGTGTACACATGTGGGGATTAATTTACAGAGCTACTAAAAATGATGATGATTTTTTTCTTTTCACCACTTAATCCTGTGAAAGTACACATTGAAATTGGTCCTGACGGCAGAGTTTCTGGTGAGGCAGATGTTGATTTTGCTACTTATGAAGATGCTGTGACAGTCATGTCAAAGGACAAAGCAAATGTGCAACACAGATACTTGGAGCTCTTTCTGAATTCTGCAGCAGGGGCAAGTGGTGGTGCTTACAGTAGCCAAATGATAGGAGGCACAGGCTTGTCAATCCAGTCCAGTTATGGTGGCCCAGCCAGCCGTGAAGTGGTGGTTATGGAGGTGGTGATGCAGAGGTCAGAGCAGCGTGAGTGGATATGACCAAGCTTTACAGGACAACTTCAATGATTTTCAATCAAATATTGCACAGGTAGCCAAGGAGCAATGAGCTGCACGCAGCTACTTCAATAGTGGCGGCCGCACATCTGTGGGAGGGAGCAGAATGGGAGAGGGTCTGGCATGTCCAAGATAAGTGGGGGTGGGGAACAGGACTGATCCTGGTCACTGACTCTTGGTCAATGTGCCGGTTTGAAAGGATGCATACACCCTAGAAAAGCCATGTTTTAATCCTAACCTGATTTTGTAAAGGCAGCTGTTTTTTCTAATCCCTATTCAGTACTGTATGTTTGAAACTTTAATTAGATCATCTCCCTGGAGATGTGACTCAATCAAGAGTAGTTGTTAAACTGGATTAGGTGGGTGTCCATTACTTTACTGGAATCCTATAAAAGAGGAAACATTTTGGAGAAAGGAGGAGATTTGGAGAGAGCAGAGAAGAACGACAGAACCATGAAGCAGAGTCCACCAGCCAGTGACTTTTGGAAATGAAGAAGGAAAACACCTCCCAGGAGCTGGAGAGTAAGCTAGCAGATGACATTGTGTTCGCTATGTGCCCTTCCAGCTGAGAGAGATACTCTGACAGTATTTGCCATGTGACTTTCCACTCAAAAGAGAGAAACCCTGAACTTCATCGGCCTTCTTGAATCAAGGTATCTTTCCCAAGATACCTTAGATTGGACATGTCTATAGACTTGCTTTAATTGGGACATTTCCATGACCTAAAAACTGTTAACTTGCAACTTATTAAATCCCTTTTTAAAAGCCATTCTGTTTCTGGTATATTGCATTCTTCTGGCAGCTAGCAAACTAGAACAGTAAACATTTTTTTTTTTAAGAAAAAAACAAACTTAAGTTTAACAGTTTTGCAATACAAGCTTGAGATTTATGCTTACTTTAACTGGAAATCAGGATTGTTTTATAGACTTCAGTTTCAGTATTTTGAACACAAACCATTCATCTAGGATGTAACAGTGAAGTTTGAGTAAACTGTAACTGTTGAACAGTATCCAGCTTGTCTCAAGTTAGTTAGGTAGGATGTACTGTAAGAATAAAATCAAGTTTAGCTTTCACACAAGATGGCGCAGAATGAGAGAAACGGAAGTAACTAAACAGAGGGCTGCAAAATGGCTCAGACTGGTCTTGCAGGCTGGGAAAGGGGAAGGCCTCTGATGCAAGCCTAGAATTGGCGCCAAATCCTGATATAGGTAAAAACAAGTCTAAATAAGTAACAGCCAGGGTCACTGAAATGTAAAGCTTAATTAAAAGTGGGAACCTTTGGCAGGAAATTTGAATTAGACTATCCGGATAGGCTGTAACCTCTGGAGTATCCAATCAGTGGAGAAACGGGAGGGGCCCGCATGCTAGGCTTAGGGTATAAAACCTGTGGCATTCTGTTGCATGGCAAACCAGCCATATTTCAGTTGTGCGTCCATTCTTGCAAGATCGTGAATAAATTCCTTTTTTGTCCACAATCGTGTGAGCGTTTATTCTCTTTCTGGTATAGCTGCCTTTCTAACAACTTTGGGGGCTTGTCCGGGACGTGAAGCTTCGGAGGAGGATGAAGGGACAGCACACCCCACTCACTGAGCCGTCCTAGACCCCGCTGTAGGGGGCCCACTTCCGACAGCCGGAAGGACCCGAGACTGCACGCTTGGATCTACCGATTTTGAACGGGAAAAGAGGAAAGGGAAAATCTGCGGCAAAGTGACCAGGCACTCTGCATGGACCAAGGTAAGAAAAAGGACTGTTAAGTATTGCCTTGGTGGTCGGTAAGAATTCGGATGAGCCTGGAGTTGAGAAGGCGAGTGCGGAGTCCCAGTCCGCGGCCTCCTGCAAGGAAAAGGGCGGGAGTCAGATGAAGCCGAGCGGTGCGGAGAGAATGGAACCCAGGCAAGACTCAGAATGGGTAATAGAGGTGGTTGGCCGGCGGGGGAAAAAGTGAAGGGGGGTACTTATAGAGACCCCGGGAACATTCCTCTACATAGTCTATTAGAGAGAATGCTAGAATTTTGGACCAATAGGGATCAGACCAAGGGAAAGGACAAAAAGGAAATGATTAAATATGGTTGTTACATTCAGACAAGGAAAAAAGCATTGTGCCACCGTATGTGTTCTGGGCAAAATACTGGGCAGATGAGGGTTGGCTCTGCCAATCTCATACTTTATGTTAATGGAAAGAAATCCTTCTCTTGGGTCTGATTATGCTATGTGTTGGCTAAAAGGTGGCGGGTACTCTTTATCCCATAAAAATTAAAACCCCCGACCTAGAGACTAAATCTTTAAAAGCTAAAGCCTGGGATTCTTTATTGAGCCTTCCCCAGCCCTATGTATCACCACCGACCCACCCCAGGGGGCAGGGACTGTTGGACCCTGAAGGCCCAATGGAACTAACCCGCATTCCGCCCCCACCCACACATGGGAGCAGGAAACTGGAGGGCCAATTGGGACAACTGCTCCACCTATTACAACAATTGAGGAAGGAGTTGGAACAGTGTAAAAAAATATATACAGAATTTTCCATTTCCAGGGGCTCCTGAGGGAAAAGGGGAAAGAATATAGACCTGTTAAGTCCCTATACCCTCTGAAGGAAGTACCTATTGGACTAGGGAAATAGGTTATGTAAATGTCCCCATCGACGAGTACAGAAGTAAGGAATTTTAAGAAAGAGATGAAATCATTAATAGACTATCCAATAGGGCTAACCGAACATTTGGATCCTTTTTTAGGCCCCAGTTTATATACCTGGTCTGAACTTATGTCCATCCTAAATATCCTCTTTACAGGGGGAGAGAGGGGGTTGGTGAGGAGGGCAGCTATGAAAGAACAGGAGAGGCAGCACCCACCTGGACAAGAGGTAATGGCAGCAGAGCAAAAATTCTCCAATGTAGATCCCAGTTGAGATAATAACAATCAGGAAGACAGGGCACAAATGAGGGATCTTAGAGACCTCACTATACAGGGGATAAAATTGGCTGTGCTCAAATCTCAGAACTTAAATAAGGCCTTTGAGATGGCTCAAGAAAAAGTTGAGACTCCCTTTCCTTACCTGCAAAAGGTGAGGGACCAGGTGAGGAAATATTCAGGGATGGACCCTGATAGTCCTGTGGCCTAAGGAGTGCCAAAAGTCAGTTATGTAAGGGGATCTTGGCCTGACATTCAGCAAAAGATCCAGAAAGTAGCTGGGTGGATGGATAAACCACAAGGAAAGTTATTGAGAGAGTCTCAGAAAGTGTTTGTGAGAAGGGAGGGGGAAAAGTGGGAGCAACAAGCTAAAGTCATGTTGCGCACAGTCGACCACCTGGTCAAGAAGAGATTAGAGAGAAAGCAGGGAGGAGTCAGGCAGCGGTGAGCTACAGAAACAGTCTGGGCCAAAAGCAGCGAGGAGCGCACAAGACTTGGCAGGGTGTCATCACTGTGGGAAACCTGGTCATTTCAAAAGGGAGTGCCTGAGTTTTAAGAAAGGAGGTCAGATGATACCCCTGATGAATTTTGAGGGTTAGGGGGGTCAGAGGCTCCTCGTCTAAAGAGCCCACCAGAAGCCTTTGGTAAATTTGAAGGTGGGCCCATATCAGGAAGAAATCACATTTTTGGTAGACATCAAGGCAGCTCGATCTTCAGTGAACCACATTCCAAAGGGGATCGAATTCTCTAGTAGCTCCCTCATAGTTTTGGGGGTATAAGGGGAATAAACTTAACAAGTCAATGGCAGTTGAGCAGGGAAAACAAGTACCTGTGTCCAGAACTTGCAGGGGGATGTATAGTCAAGCCTCTCCTTGTGCCTCCTGGGATGATATATGACAGACTACCAAGTTTCAAGGATGGACTATAAACATAGGATCAATTTTACAGACCCAGAGGCCTTTAAAGGATAAAGTAACTTTTTATAAAGGAAATTCCCCACCAAATTGCAAAAATCTTCAGTGTAACCCAGTGGTGGTGGCCATCAAGAAAGCAGACAAACATCCGGAGGGTGTGGGAGGCAGCAGAGATGCAGTAATACTTGATAGAATATATGGGATGGGGGAAGACCTCACTGGAAAAGACTCTCTCGGCAGGTTCAGGATACAGGTTCTCTCCCCAGCACCAACAATGCCCTCTCCAGTTAACTCTTCAGTCGCACCAAAGGACACCCAGCTGGAGGTTAGTTCCCCAATACAAAATGATCCCAAAGTTGTCAGGGTGGTCAAGGCAGAAAATTTGAAGCAAACCATAGAAATAGAGACAGGATATGGAGATACAAAGGCCTGGGTGGAATAGATCAGATATACAGTCCAGAGTCTAAACAAAAGCAACTGTTATGCTTGTGCAACAGGCCAACCCACTGCCTTTATCATACCCTTTCCGATAGGTACGGAGGAACATGAAAAGAAATTCAAATGCCTGGTACTCCTTTTTCAGAATACTACTCCTGGTGACAATTGTAGAACATTGTCCTCTTTTTTCCCTCCAATCAGGGAAGGAAAAGTCAAGGCCATACCAGTTTCCCACCTCTGTTTAGGAAACCACTCTGCCTATCTCTCTAGACAGGGAGGAGGACTCCAAGACATTGGGACCATGACTTCATGTGCTCAAGCGTGGGATGTGACTGAGGATAGCACTCACAATTTCTCCAGTTTGACCATACCCCGAGCAGACCTTTTTGGTATTGTGGAAAGGGCATCCTCTGATGGGTATTCCTAGAATTGGAAGGGGACCTGTGCTCTGGTCCAATTGGCAATCCCATTCACCCTGGCATTTGAAAAGGAGGAGGAAGTTCTAACCCAAGGAAAAAGAAAGAAAAAAGCTTACTTGGTTCCTTCAATGATCAAATTTATTTAGACAGTATAGGGGTGCCATGAGGAATCCCGGATGAGTTAAAGGCTAGGAATCAAGAAACTGCAGGATTTGAGTTACCCTTATTCTGGTGAATCACCATCAACAAAAATGTGAATTGGATTAATTATATATATTATAATCAGCAAAGATGTATCAATTACACCAAGGATGCAGTTAAGGGAAGAGTAAAACAGTTGGATGCTACTGGCTGAATGACATGGGAGACTAGGGTGGCCCTAGACATGATGTGAGCCTTTGTGTTCTGGTTGGGGGTAGTTATTGTATATTTATGCCCAATAATACACCCCCAGATGGAACTATCACCAAAGCTTTACAAGGCCTGATGGCCTTAATTGAAGAATTGGAGGAAAATTCAGGCATCCCTCATGGGATGTTAGAAATCTGGTTTGGGAAATGGAAAGGGGTGGCACTGTCCATGTTAACTTCCTTAGTCATCATAACTGGGGTACTCACAGCACTTGGATGTTCCATTATTCCACGTGCCCGCGGGCTGGCTCAGTCACTCATTGAAGCTGCCCTAACCAAGCAAATGCCTGTTCAGTGCAGGCAAAACAGTTGTACTCCTGTAAAGAGGAAGATCCCTGTGATGAGGAGTGTGAAAAAGCTCATACCAAATTTGGAAAGAACTTGAGTATGAAAACTAAGGGCTCAAAAAGAAAGAGGGGGACTTTGTAAGAATAAAATGAAGTTCAGCTTTCACACAAGATGGCACAGGATGAGAGAAACGGAACTAACAAAAGGCTGCAAAACGGCTCAGACTGGTCTTGCAGGCTGGAAAGGGGAGGGCCTCTGAGGCAAGCCTAGAATTGGCACCAAATCCTTATATAGGTAAAGACAAGTCTAAATAAGTAACAGCCAGGGTCACTGAAATGCAAAGCGTAATCAAAAGCAGGAAATTTGAATAGGTTAGACTATCCGGATAGGCTGTAACCTCTGGACTATCCAATCAGTGGAGAAACAGGGGAGGGACCTGCATGCTAAGCTTAAGGTATGAAACCTGTGGCATTCTATTGCTTGGTGCACCAGCCATATTTTGGTTGTGCGCCCATTCTTGCAAGATCGTGAATAAATCCTTGACTCCTCCACCATCGGGTGAGCGTTTATTCTCTTTCAGGTATGGCTTTCTTTCTAACAGGACTTACGCAGGTAAGTGTATTTGGGTTAAAGTAGTTCAATTCCGCTAAATGTTGCTCTTCTACTGACCACATTACATTGAGCACTGTTTGGATATATGTTGACAGGTATGCTTTTTCATAAAACACAAAGTATAGGAGCTGTGTTTACAATTGAATGTGAAACTTTTGACGTGTTTTGTTAATTCTAGTTTCATTTAATAATCTGGAAGACATGTAAATTTAAGCCTTTTTCAGGTAATGGGGAAAATTGAGATACAATACCAGCATTTTAGGGTTATTGGTCTTAGTCTTTGTATGAAATTCTGAGGCCTTGATTTAAATCTTTAACTGTACTGTGATTTCCTTTTAGGAGTATTATGCTAAGTGAAAATTGCCAAAGAAATCTTCCCTTTAAAAACTGAGAAGAAAAAAGAGAAATAAAGGAAATCAGGAAAATGATAGATGAACACAGAGAATATCAGAAGGGAGATGGAAATTATAAAAAGGAAACATACAGAGCTGAAGATCACAGTAACAGAAATTAAAAGTTCCCTAAAGGGGTTCAATGGCAGATTGGAGCTGGCAAAAGAGAGAATCAGTGACCTTGAAGATAAGACCATTGAAATCCTCCAGTCTGAGGAGCAGAAAGAGGAAAGAATGAAGAAAAGTCAACTGGGCCTGGGGAACCTGTGGGACACCATCAAGTGTGCCAATATACACATTGTGGGAGTCTCAGCAGGAGAAGAAAGGGAGAAAAAGGAGCAGAGAGAATATTCAAAGACATAATGACTGCAAACATCCCCAATTTAATGAAAGACATGAATAAATACACCTGAGACACTCAACAAATTCCACATAGGATAAACTCAAATAGACCCATGCTATGGCATTTTATAATCGAATCCTCAAATGCCAAAGATAAAGAGAGAATTCTGAGAGCCACAGGAGAGGAGCAATGTGTCACGTACAAGGAGACCTCAAGATTAAATGCTGATTTTGTTACCAAAGATTGTGGGTTCTTTTGCCAGACATGCTGCATTCAATGACCAATTCCTGGGACACCAGGGTTTCAAAGAAAGAAACAAAGAATTGATAGTAGGAGAGCAGAAGGCCCATTGACCCAAAGTAGGTGTCCTTGAACTGCGGTAATTCTGATAGTTTTATTAGACAAAAGATGGGCAGGGTTTAGAATACTGAGCACAGTGGCCCCAGATGACCTATTTAAAGGTGATCTAATTATTGAGCATGTGCAGATTAATTACATGCTTAGTTACAGAACATATGTAAGAAAATGGCAGAATGAAGTATAGGTGGCTTGTAAGGTAAAGTCTAAGCCACTGCACACATCAGGCAGGCCACTTAGGTTAGATCCAGTCTCCCTTATTAAGATAACTTTTGATTTGGGGTGGATTAGTTCTGGGCTGAACTAAGACCCTTCATTAATAAACATTAGGGGCTGTCTTGAGCAATTACAAGATTCTAAAGTTGAAAAACTGGATAACTGGGCATAAATGAAAGTTAAGTCACAAAGTTTTTACAATCACAGGGCAGAAGATAAGGGATATACAGTCATTATCAGTGATCAAAGCAGCTGGATTACAATTTAGAGATTTCAGATATTTCCATCTGTCTACTCCAATATACCAGAAAGTAAAAAGGAATATCTATATAACGATACAGCAGTCAAAATCATCCCTTAAATCCTAATTTCATTGGAAACCATGAAGACAGAAAGCAGTGGGATGACATATTTAAAGTGCTAAAAACAAAAAAAGAAAAAAAGAAAAGGAATTAAATGCCAACCAACAATTCTATTTGCAGCAAAACTGGCTTTCAAAAATGAAGGTGACCCCCAGGGGTGTGGGCCTTCCTGGCAACGTGGGACAGAGATCTTGGAATGAGCTGAGACTCAGCATCAAGGGACTGAGAAAAGCTTCTCGACCAAAAGGGGGAAGAGGGAAATGAGACCAAGTGTCAATGGCTGAGAGATTCCAAACAGAGTCGAGAGGTTATCCTGGAGGTTTTCTTATGTATCAAGTAGATATCATCTTGTTATTCAAGATGTAGTGGAGAGACTGGAGGGAACTGCCTGAAAATGTAGAGCTGTGTTCCAGTAGCCATGTTTCTTGATGATGATTGAATAATGATATAGCAGTCACAGTGTTACTGTGTGATTATGAAAACCTTGTGTCTGATGCTCCTTTTATCTACCTTGTCAACAAAGGAGTAGAACATATGGAATAAAAATAAATAATAGGGGGAACAAATGCTAAAATAAATTTAGTTTGAAATGCTAGTGATCAATGAAAGTGAGGGGTAAGGGGTATGGTAGGTATAATCTTTTTTTTTTTTTCTTTCCTGTGCTCGCTTTATTTCTTTTTCTATTGTCTTTTAATTTCTTTTTCTGAATTAATGCAAATGTTCTAAGAAATGATGAATATGCAACTAAGTGATGATATCGTGAATTACTGATTATGTATGTTGATGTTTTATTTTGTTTCTTAATTTTAAAATTAATAAATAAATTTTAAAAAAATGAAGGTGACCACTTCTGGGAAGATGGCCAAATAGAGTAGCTCAAGATTAGCCCTGCTCCACGGAAAAGTTAGAGAAGGGACAAGAGGGTGACTGAGGGTGTGATTCAGAAGTACAGCTGACCTGGGAGAGCCTTCTGCACCACACGGGGCAGCCCTGGTTGCAGAGGTGGAGGAACTGAGTGGTAGAGGGCTGGAGCCTGGTATGGAGGCTTGGAGCCCATGGGAGTGCATGGACGGGAGCACTAGGAAGTAAGCCAGGCCGCATTCCTTGGGCATGCTACTCTCACCAGCGCAGCCCCTTGACCAACAACTCACCCCACACCCCACGTACCTGAACCCCATTACCTGCTCCTATTCTCCCCACTCCAGGCATCCCCACCCCACCTACTGCACGCACCTGCCCCCCATCTCCACACCAAGTGCAGCCCAACCCACCTCTCCTGCACTCCTCCTGAGGACTAGCTCCCCCTCCCTGTTCCCTGGAGGCTGTTGCCAGCACATAAATGCTGCAGGTACTACCCTCCACACCCAGTCTACCCCTGCCCGCCTGATCATAGTGCTGCACAGCTCACCCCGCCCCACCCTGAGCTCTGTGTAACAGTTTACAGCACTCCTAGACCCACACATGTGCACGGGCCCCCAATCATCTCATTCAGCTCTGGGAACCTCAGTTTACAGCAGCCCTAGAACTACACATGCACACGGCCCTCAGCCACACTTCCCAGCTCTGAAAGTGCTGACCTGCACAGCTGGGTCACATCTGCCCCCAATCCATGAAGGCATAATGCTGACCTGCTGCCACAGCTCTATGCATGTGCCCAAAGGGCCCCATGCCTTAGACCAGTGCTCACCAGCGTTACGCACCCCATACTGGGGCACCCGCACAGCTCCATCCTCCCTGGCTGGTGGGTGCCCATGTTCACCAGTGTCAGCATAAAATCCCCAACCTGTGCCTATACCTGCCCTGAAACAAATCACTACACTGAGCGTCCCACCCCGTACCCTGATCCCTGCTGTAAAACCATCCTGCAAACAAAAGGCCTTAGACTACTGAAATAAATCAACTTCCAAAGAAAATCAATGAAGATATTTACATGCCACGAAGACAGCAGAAGATCACTAAGCATATCACAATGCAGACAGATATAGCTCTGCCTAATGACCAAATTAAAACATCAGAGGAGACACGGATGCTGGAACATCTAATCAAAGATGTTCTTTGACAACTTTACTTAACAAAATAAGTGGGATAGCAAATGACATAAAGGAGATCAAGAAGCTAGTAGAAGAACTTATAGAGGAATTTCAAAGAATAAACAGAAAAACAGCAGATATCACAGAGATTAAAGACTCTGTTGACCAAATAAAAAACATACCAAAAGCAGTGCAATGGTGGCTCTGCAGGCAGAATTCTTGTCTGCCAAACCGGAGACCTAGGTTTGTTTCCCAGAGCCTGCTTATGCCAAAAAAAAAGAAAGAAAGAAACATACTGGAGGCACACAACACCAGAATTGAAGAAACAGAAGAAAGAATAAGTGATATAGAGGACAGGATAACTAACTTCAAAGACCCAAAACAGCAAATGGCAAAAAAAAATATGGAAAAAATTGAACTGGATCTCAGGGAAATGATAGACAAAACAAAGCATGCAAATATAAGAATCATTGGTGTCCCAGAAGGAGAAGACAGGAGTAAAGGGCTAGGAAGAGTAGTTGAGGATATAATGGGGGAAAACTTCCCAACCCTCATAAAGGATATAAATATACAAGTCAAAGAAGTCCAATGAACTCTAAACAGAATAAATCCAAATAGGCCTTCCCTAAGGTACATACTTATCAGTCTGTCAAATGATGAAGAGAAGCAGAAAATCCTGAAAGCAGCAAGAGAAAAACAATCTACTACATACAAGGGAAATCAAATAAGACTGAGTTCAGACTACTCAACTAGCACCCTGGAGGTCAGAAGGCAGTGGTATGATATATTCAAGATCCTGAAAGAGAAAGACTTCCAGCCAAGAATTCTGTACCCAGCCAAATTGTCCTTCAAAATTGAGGGAGAGGTTAAAGTTTTCAAAGACAAAGAAGTCCTGAAAGAATTTGTCAACAAGAGATGGGCCCTACAAGAAATACTAAAAGGAGTTCTGCCTGCTGAAAAAAAAAAAAGACAGGAGAGGGAGGTCTAGAGGAGGGCACAGAATTGAAGAGTATCACTTAGAGAATACAAAGAGAAAGAGGGAAAAGAATATATAGATCTGAAAAATAAAATTAATTTAAAAGATAAGATGGTGGAATCAAGAAATATCTTTTCAGTAGTAACTTTGAATGTTAATGGACTAAATTTACCAATTAAAAAATACAGATTGGCAGACTAGATTAAGAAACATAATCCAGCTATATGCTGCTTACAAGAGACTCATCTTAGACACAAGGATACAAATAAATTGAAAGTGAAAGAATGGGAAAAGATTTTCCACACAAGTTGTAACCGAAAGAAAGCAGGAGTAGCTATACTAATATCAGATGAAATAGACTTTAAATGTAAAGACATCATAAGAGACAAAGAAGGACACTATATACTAATTAAAGGGTCAATTCATCAAGAAGATATAACAAGCATAAATGTTTATGTTCCCAATCAAGGAGCTCCAAAGTACATGAGACAGACATTGACAAAACTGAAGGGACTGATAGATGTTTCAACATTAGCAGTAGGAGACTTCAATACACCACTCTCCTCTATAGATAGAACAGCCAGACAGAAGATAGACAAGTGTGCTGGCTTGAAAGAATGTGTGTACCCTAGAAAACCCATATTTTAATCCTAATCCCATTTTGTAAAGGCAGCCGTTTCTTCTAATCCCCATTCAATACTGTATGTTTGAATCTGTAATTAGACCATCTCCCTGAAGATGTGATTCAATCAAGAGTGGATATTAAGCTGAATTAGGTGGAGAGGTGTCTCCACCCATTCAGGTGGGTCTTGATTAATTTACTGGAATCCTATAAAAGAGGAAACATTTTGGAGAAAGTGAGAGATTCGGAGGGAGCAGAACGACATAGTTTCAAGATGCAGAGAGTCCACCAGTCAGCGACCTTGGAAATAAAGAAGGAAAATGTCTCCCAGGGAGTTTCATGAAGGGAAGCCAGTAGAGAAAGCTAGTAGATGATGCTGTGTTTGCCACATGCCTTTCCAGATAAGAGAGAAACCCTGACCCTGTTTGCCATGTGCCTTCTCACTTGAGAGAAAAACCCTGAACTTCATCAGCCTTCTTGAACCAAGGTATCTTTCCCTGGATGCCTTAGATTGGACATTTCTATATACTTCTTTTAATTAGGACATTTTCTCGGCCTTAGGACTGTAAACTAGCAACTTATTAAATTCCCCTTTTTAAAAGCCATTCCATTTCTGGTATATTGAATTCCAACAGGTAGCAAACTAGACAACAAAAAAATAGAGATGTTAAATAACTTGATAAATGATTTAGACCCAACAGACATTTATAGGTCATTGCACCCCAAAACGCAAGGATATACATTCTTCTCCAGTGCTCATGGAACATTCTCCAGGATAGATCATATGCTGGAGCACAAAACAGGTCTTTATAAATTTAAAAACACTGAAATTATTCAAAGCACTTTCTCTGATCACAATGTGATGAAACTGGCTCTCAATAACCACCAAAGAATGAGAACATTCACAAATATATGGAGAGTAAATATCACACTCTAAAACAACCAGTGGGTCAAAGAAGAAATTGCTAGAGAAGTCAGTAGCTAGCTGGAGATGAATGAAAATGAGAACACAACTTATCAGAACTTATGGGATGCAGCAAAGGCTATGTTGAGAGGGAAATTTATTGTCCTAAATGCCTATATTAAAAAACAAGAAAGAACAAAATTCGAGGACTTGACAGCACACCTGGGGGAACTTGAGAAAGAACAACAAACTAACCCCAAAGCAAATAGAAGGAGAGAAATAACAAAGATTAAAGCAGAGATAAACAAGTGGGAGAACAAAAGAACAATAGAAAGAATCAATAAAGCCAAAAGTTCATTCTTTGAGAAAATCAATAAAGTTGATGCGCCATTAGCAAGACTGACAAAGAAAAAAGGGAGAGGATGCAAATGAACAAAATCAGAAATGAGAAGGGGTGCATTACCACAGACCATGAAGAAATAAAAGAAATCATAAGAGGATACTATGAATACCTATATGCCAACAAACTAGACAACTTAGATGAAATGGGCAAATTCCAGAAGACACACAAACAAGCTACACTGACTCAGGAAGAAATAGGAGATCTCAACAAACCAATCACAGGTAAAGAGATTCAGTCAGTCATCAAAAATCTTCCTACAAAGAAAAGCCTAGGGGAATTTTATCAAACATTCCTAAAAGAACTAACACCAATCCTCCTCAAACTTTTCCAAAAAAATTGAGGAAAAAGGAATTCTACCAAACTCATTTTATGAAGCTAATATAATTTTAATACCAAAATCGGGTAAAGATGCTATAAGAAAGGAAAACTACAGGCCAATCTCCCTAATGAAGATAGATGCAACAATTCTCAACAAGTATTAGCAAATCAAATCCAACAACACATTAAAAGAATTATACACCATGACCAAGCAGGGTTTATATCAGGAATGCAAAGATGGTTCAACACAAGAAAATCAATTAATGTAATATAGCACATTAACAAATTGGAAGGGAAAAATCACATGATCATCTCGATTGATGTTGAAAAAGCATTAGACAAAATTCAGCATCCTTTTGTGGTAAAAACACTCCAAAAGATAGGAATCAAAGGTTACTACCTCAATATGATAAGGGGAATATATGAAAAACCAATAGCTAGCATCATACTCAATGGAGAGAGACTGAAAGCTATCACCCTAAGATCAGGAACAAGACAAGGATGCCCACTGTCACCACTGTTATTCAATATTTTGCTAGAAGTTCTTGCTAGAGTAATTAGGCAGGACAAGGAAATAAAAGGCATCTAAATTGGAAAGGAAAAAGTAGAACTCTCATTATTTGCAATTGATATGATACTATTCTTGGAAGATCCTGAGAAATCTACAGCAAAGTTACTTGAACTAATAAATAAATTCAGCAAGGTGGCAGGATAGAAAATCAATGTGCAAAAATCAGTAAAATTTCTATACCCAAGCAATGACCTAGCTGAGTAATCAGTTAAGGAAAAAATTCCATTCAAAATAGCAGCTAGAATTAATTAAGCAGCATAAGTACATGGAACCTTGAGTAGGGCATGAGATTTTGTAGGTTTGTCCAGAGTGATGCCCTGATAAATCCAGAGTTGATTTGAACAGTGAATAAAAAAGTATTTGCAAAGTCCCCTTGGGGGAATGGTGAGAAAGAGGGAAAATTCAACTTCCCCATTTGTAGAAGGCCTGATATTCTCACAAGCAGTGAGGACAACAAAATCAATAGGCCGAATCCTCAATCTTGGGGTCTGTTCATGTGAAACTTATCCCTACAAAGCATAGGCTAAACCTACTTAAACTTAAGCCTAAGAGTCACCCCCAGAGAACCTCTTTTGTTGCTCAGAAGTGGCCTCTCTCTCTCAGCCAACATGACAAGCAAACTCACCACCCTACCCCTGTCTACATGGGACCTGACTCCCAAGGGTGTGGGTCTTCCTAGCAATGTGGTACAGAAATCCTAGAACGAGCTGGGACTCAGCATCAAAGGATTGAGAAAACCTTCTCAACTGATAGGGGGAAGAGAGAAATGAGAAAAAATAAAGTGTCAGTGGCTGAGAGATTTAAAATAGAATCGAGAGGTTATCCTGGAGGTTATTCTTATGCATTATACAGATAACCCCTTTTTAGTTTAAAGTGTATTAGAGAGGCTAGAGGGAAGTGCCTGAAACTGTAGAGCTGTGTTCCAGTAGCCATGTTTCTTAAAGATGATTGTATGATGATATAGCTTTCACAAAGTGACTTTGTGACTGTGAAAGATTAGTTCTGATGCTCCTTTTATCTATAGTATGGACAAATGAGTAAAAAATATGGATTAAAAATAAATAAAATAAATGGGGGAACAAATGTTAAAATAAAGTAGAGGGAAATACTAGTGGTCAATGAGAGGGAGGGGTAAGAAGTATGGTATATATGAGTTTTTTCTTTTTTCTTTTTATTTCTTTTTCTGGAGTGATGTAAATGTTCTGAGAAATGATCATGGTGATGAATATATGTTCTAGTTTGCTAGCTGCCAGAATGCAATATACCAGAAATGTAATGGCTTTTAAAAAGGGGAATTTAATGAGTTGCTAGTTTACAGTTCTAAGGCCGAGAAAATGTCCCAATTAAAACAAGTCTATAGAAATAACCAATCAGGCATCCAGGGAAAGATACCTTGGTTCAAGAAGGCTGATGATGTTCAACATTTCTCTCTCAGCTGAAGGGCACATGGTGAACACGGCATCATCTGCTAGCTCTCTCTCCCATCTTCTGGTTTCATGAAGCTCCCTGGGAGGCGTTTTCCTTCTTCATCTCCAAAGGTTGCTGGCTCGTGGACTCTGCTTTGTGGGGCCGCAGCATTCTCTGCTCTCTCCGAATCTCCTTCATTCTCCAAAATGTTTCCTCTTTTATAGGACTCCAGAAACTTATCAAGACCCACCCAAATGGGTGGAGACATGTCGTCACCTAATCCAGTTTAACAACCACTCTTGATTTAATCACACCTCCAGGGAGATGATCTGATTACAGTTTCAAACATACAGTATTGAATAGGGATTATTCTACCTTTATGAAATGGGACTTTAATTAAAATATGGCTTTTCTAGGGTACATACATCCTTTCAAACCAGCACAATATACAACTATGTGATGATACTGTGGGCCATTGAATGCACACCAAGTATGGAATGTTCATACGTTAAGTATGTTCGCATTGTATGTTGATTGGTTTTAATAAAAAATTTTAAAAATAGCAACTAAAGGAATCAAGTACTTAGGAATGAACTTAATTAAGGTTGTAAAGGACTTGTACACAGGAAACTATATAACATTGGTAAAAGAAATCAAAGGAGATCTAAATGGGTGGAAAGATACTCCCTGCTCATGGGTAGGAAGGATAAATATAGTTGAGATGTCAATTTTCCCCAAATCGATCTACAGATTCAACACAGTACCAATCAAAATTCCAACAAACTATTTTTGAAGATTTGGAAAAGCTAGTTACCAAATCCATCTGGAATTGAGAGATCCAGAATAGCTAAAAGCATCCTAAAAAAGAAAAATGAAGTAGGAGGATTAGCACTCCCTGACTTTAAAACCTATTATAGGGTGGGCCACAATGGCTCAGCAGGCAGAGTCCGCACCTGCCATGCTAGAGACCTGGGTTCAATTCCTGGTGACTGTGCATGAAAAAAAAAATATTATAAAGCCATAGTGGTCAAAACAGCATGGTGCTGACACAAAGATAGAAGTATTGACCAATGGAACTGAATTGAGAGTGCAGAAACAGACCACCAAATCTATGGTCAACTGATTTTTGACAAGGCCCCCAAATCCTCTGAACTGGGACAAAATAGTCTTTTTAATAATTGGGCATGGAAGATCTGGATATCAGTAGCCAAGAGAATGAAGGAGGACCCCTATCTTACACTCTACACAAAAGTTAACTCAAAGTGGATCAAATACCTAAATATGAGAACTAGCACCATAAAGCTTCTAGAAGAAAATGTAGTGAAACACCTTTAAGACCTAGTAATAGGAGGTGGCTTCCTAAACTTTACACCCAAAGCACAAGCAACAAAAGGAAAAATAGATAACTGGGAACTCCTCAAAATCAAATGCTTCTGCACTTCAAAAGACTTTGTCAAAAAGGTGAAGAGGCAGCTAACTCAATGGGAGAAGATATTTGGAAATCACATATCGGACAGAGGTTTGATTTCCCATATATACAAAGAAATCATACAAGTCAACAACAAAAGAACAAACAATCCAATTATAAGATGGGCTAAAGATATGAATAGGCATTTTTTTGATGAGCAAATACAGGTGGCTCAAAAGCATATGAAGAGATCCTCATTTTCATTGGCTATAAGGGAAATGCAGATCAAGACTACAATGAGATACCACCTCACACCTATAAGAACAGCTGCTATTAAACGAACAGGAAATTATAAATGTTGGAGAGATGTGGAGAAACTGGGACACATATGCACTGCTGGTGGGAATGTGTAATGGTGCAGCCACTATGGAAGACTGTTTGGCGGTTCCTTAGGAAACTAAATGTCAAGTTGCCCTATGACCCAGCAATAGCACTACTTATATACCCAGAAGAGCTGAAAGCAATGATGCAAACAGACATTTGAACACCAATAGTCATAGCAGCATTATTCACAATCGCCATCAGATGGAAACAAACCAAATGCCCATCAACAGACAAGTGGATCAACAAAATGTGGTATATATATATATATATATATCATATATATATATGACGGAATATTATGCAGCAGTAAGACAAAATGATATCTTGAAGCCCATGACAAGATGGATGAGCCTTAAGAACATAATGCTGAATAAAATTAGCCAGCACAAAAGGATAGATACTGTATGATTACACTTTTATGACCAGTATAAAGGTATAATCAGAGGCTTATATTAAAGAATACAGGTGACTTAGAGATACATAGAAGCTAGAGATGGTGAACCATTAGCTAATGAGGTTGAACTCCAATGTAAGGGAATATATAGGAGTGAAGGTGCTTCTCTAGTGGGTCTATAAGTAATATTACCATATTGAAGATGAACAAGATTAAACGGGGTTGTATAGACCTATGTGTCCCTCTGATTAACACTAGCAATATAAATTGCAAGAATTTCTTCAAAGATACGATTCTTGTACAAAGAGTGTTTAAGTCCAGGGTACAGGGGAAAACTGCTATTGTATGCTATGAGCTATGTTCAAAAGGAAACCATCAGCACTACCACAGCAACAGCAGAGGTAAATAATGGGGTAAGGGACAAGAGCTAAGAAGAGGTTTAGATCTCCTATTTGGCGAGGGTGTGTTTATTGGTTTTCTTTCTCTTGGGAACAATGAAATTATCTAAAATCGAGAATGTTGATGGACTGTGGACTTTGGGCCCTCTACATGATGCCCGATGAATGCAGGTGGCTGAAGGATGCACTGATGGAGAAGTAGATTGGCAAACAATAGTGTATACTTATGAACAAAGTTTGTGCTGCTACAAAAAGAATCATAGTCGTGAGGCAGGTGACAATGTGAATGAACATGTGGGACATTTGGTGAGACAAAATTAGCCAGAAACAAAAGAACAAGAATGGTATGGTCACCTTTAGAAAATGCCTATAAGAAAACAGGGGCCTAGGTTGTAAGCTTTTAGAGCAGACACATTACATCCGGAGGGGTGATTATTATTTCTGGATTTTGAGAGGCTATTTTATATATATAACCTGATATTTAGAAATAAGAATGAAGCCGAACAGGTTGGGGTTAAAGTAATTCAGAACATAGTGGTAAGGAAGACAGTATCAATATTTTAGAACCACACATACTTCTACAGACCAATGGAAGAAAGGTTTATTTGGTCTGGAACTGAAATTTACTGTAGTGAATAATCTAATTCAACCTATCTGTATAGCTCATTTAAACAATTGAAACACAGGGAGCCCAGAATAAGAAAGAGGTCCTTTAATCCTGTATAGATTATTGTAATGCCTGGATACATCCTAGCATATATTAACCAGATAATCAAAAAGTATTGGCAAAGTCCCCTGAGGGAGGGGAGAAAGAATATGGAACTATTAAACATTAACATCAGGGAATCCCCTGATACTGTGTCAAACTTTAGGGACGCCCAAATCAATAGGCCATGCCCTTGATCATGAGGCTTACTCTTGTGAAGCTTATGTAGGTAGCGGAGAAGCTTAGACTAACTAAGAGTTACTTCTGAGGACCTGTTTTGTTGCTCAAATGTGGCCTCAGTCTCTCTAAACCCAACTCTGCAAGTGAAATTACTGCCCTCCCCTCTATGTGGGACATGACATCCAGGGGTGAAAGTCTTCCTGGCGACATGGGAGAGGACTCCCAGGGATGAATCTACAGACCTGGCACCGGAGGATCAACAATTCCATCCTGACCAAATGGGGGAAAAGAAGTGTGATTAATAAAGTATCAGTGGCAAAGAGAGTTCAAATAGAGTCAAGAGGCTACTGTGGAGGCTGCTCTTATGCAAGCTTCAGGTAGACCTTGCTACCTATCATAACCTGCCAACCCCCAACCAGGACCATTCCAGCCAATCCTAAAGAACACTTAGGGCAGTTTATAAGATTCCACAAGGGTTCCACACACTAGTGTAATTTTCCAGAAACCTACAACCTCCAGATGGGTCCCTGGTCTAGATAAGTCCTGAAACCTAGAGGGCCCAGCCTCTCCAGAACATCAGATAGCTCCATCTCCTTACCCCATATTAGTGACAGACCCTTACAATATGAAAAATTTAGAATTTTCCATAGCCCAAACACCCCTACAAAGAGGGATGGAAAGATCAAAGGTGATAGTGGAGTTATACATAGAAGATAGGATTTAACAAATGAGTATGAATGCTGAATCATTAAATTAATATCTCTTTTAGTCTCTAGTATTTAGAGCAGCTAGAAGTAAAAACCTAAAATTGTGAAATTGTAACCCATGTCAAACTCTGAAATATGTTCTGCATCTAATTGTGGTTGTATGCTTTGAAATTTATAGTTTTTTTGTATGTATGTTTTTTTCACAATAAAAA